>ML828356.1:0-12649 GCA_009831015.1 Picea engelmannii
ATTGTTGAGGCTAGAGAAGCCTATGTTTCTAATTGCATAACATGCTCAAGAACATGTGAGTTGGATGAGGAAGAGGAAGAGGCGATGAAATCATTGATTTCATCATCCCTTGTTTTCTCTCTGATGGCTAAGTACTGATCTATAGAGAGGACTTGATGATTTTCTCCTTCTTCATCACTATCTTCTCTGTCAGCCCATAGCGGTGTTTCAAAATATATGATGGGTTTGGTGGGAGGATAGAGGGTTAATAATTTTGTATAGGTACCGTAGGAGATGGTCATGTTTCTTGTCCTACAACTGAAGTAAGAAAAAATGATTCCCAACCAATGCCTTCCTAGTACTAAAGGATACCCTTCTAGAGAGGTTTTTGGTTGTAGGGCCATAAAGTCGATGAGATATTCCCGTGAATCTACTAAGATCACTATGTCTTGTAAAATTCACTCTCGTTTGATAGTTTACTATGAGAGATTTGGAGTATGGTTATGGTTTCCCTATGGCCCATGAGTCCTAAGGATTTCATGGTCTTGCATGTCATAACATTAATTGCAACACTAAGGTCAATTAATGTGTTTCTAATAAGTGTATTATTAATCTGCACATTAAATACCAGATTTCTAGGGTCAAAGTATTTGTCTATGAGAACTCCCCCTATCATTAACTATGACAGTTTATCCATAACATAGACAATTTGGGGATCCTTCCATTTTCTACCAGGTTTCCTCAAACAAATTTCCTATACCACTTTTGAATAGATAGGCACATCCTTGATGGATTGGAATGATGGTATTTTGATACACACATTCTAAAGTTCCCCCAAGAATTCGAAATCATTCCGAGTAAGAGGATTCTCTAGGTTTAATATTTCTGTATAGGGTGGGATTTGAAGTTCATGGAAAACATGATCATCTTCCAAAGTTTCATGATATTGATTTTGTTATGGTTCTGCATTCTGGATGTCCTCATTCAAATATTCAATGAAAATAGGAGGTTGTTCCTTAGTTAGTGTCTCCCTAGATTGAAGGTGGATATCATTGAAGTCTAGGGAAGAGATGGGGTAAGTGGGATAGGAAACAAGTCCTACAACTTGCACTAGTTGTGTTGGCCTTTTGTTATTAAGGTTAGGGATGGGTTATGGAGGTAATTGTGGTAGAGGAGGGGCTTATGTGGATGCCTTCATCTGGGGAGGGGGAAGCAGTTGAATGGATGGCTTCATTATGTCTTATTGAGGGCCTCGTAAACTGGTATCTCTCCATCTCTATTTCCATAATTGTTTTGGAGGAGGAGGAACCATCCATTGTTGTGTTGGCACACTCTGACACAATCACGCTCCCCAGTGCACGTTCGCTCATAGGATCCTCTTCTTCTCTCGGCCCGAAGAACTCAAATTTTCTTCTATTTCCCTATCGGGAAATATTCACCCACAGAACTCTCGCTCGATTCCCTTTCTTTGCTTATCAGAGAATCGGACTTCACAACTTCATGATGTCAAAGGCCGATCATTGGGTGCTCGAATCCCTGAGACCCGATGGCCAGTCAATGTTGTATTTTCTCTTCCCTCTATCGGAATTTTCTCTATCGTGATTTCGCTACTTGTGATGCCAAGAAACTCGGTTCTCCGACTTCTGATGCCCGATGCACTGAAACTCCGATGCACACATGAGATGTCTCTTCAACTCCCCATCACTTCTATCGGGATTTTGGACTTCACAGGATCGTGAATCCTAATGCCCAATGTTTCAGGACTTTACTTCCCCCAAACTCCGATACGCCGTGCCACCTGTCCTCAACCAACTCCTGTGGCCTCACTGTCCTTTCCCCATCGGGATATCACGTTTCATGATTCCAAGCTGCAAGAGTATCCTGTCTCTGAAATCTCCGATGCTCCAAAACTCGACTTCCTTGAATATTTTGACACGCATCCCAAATTATGGACGGTTCTGGGCTCGTCGGGATATCGTGGATCGCAATATCACAATACCCATTGCAATAATTTGGAGGTCTGATCTATGAAACCCCAATACACGATATACGTGTAGATCCAACAGCCCTGGCTGACTTGGATCAATGCTCTATCTGTCCTAAGATTAAACCTTCGGGAATACACCACTATATCTCCCCTACACATCCACAAGATCTGATGGCTCACAGAGATTCGCGGATTCTCCTCGGAGAATACCGACCGTCCGTTCTTTCCGGACGAATTCTGCGAAAGGATCAAGTGTTCTTTTCCACGGAACTCGTTCGCCTTCTCGCAAACTTACGATGCTTCCCTAAAGATTCAAGTCACAAATTGTCCTCGTTGTTCTCCAACAAACTCAAAGGCCTATCCTTCCTAAGTTTTTCCCACAGCTTTTGGTCTTCATAAAGAAAACCCCTTTGCACACACTCCTTGCGACAAATCTTCAACCATGTCTAAGTGTTGAAGCTTCTCGACTCTGCACACGCCAGCAGCAGCAGTCCTTCAATACTTTACTCAGGTTCGCGACCCTAAGACTTTTATCCGGCCTACACACTCCTTCCATGGCTCCTATAACCCAAATTCATGTCTAGGTGAATGAGAATCAAAGTTATCTCTATTTGAACCCTCTATCAACGCACTCCTTGCGAACAATTTGACTCCACTCCTTGCAGGAATTCTCTGGCTCAAATAGAGAAACAATTGAAACTCATTCCTTCTTCCTTTCAGATTCCAAACTCAACATGAAATCACATACAAAACAATAAAGCAAATGCATAACAGGAAGCAAACATCAAATGAGCATAATCATCAGTACACAAAGAACAGACACAAAACCATGAATTTGAATCAAAGCTCTTCTATTAATTCAAATATTAGTACATGGGTGTTCTTTACATAGTTCTCTGCTTTCTCTTTTTCCTGAATTCTCCATCTGATGATACAATGCACAATGAGGGTGTCTATATCCATTTTCCCTCCTGCTTTCTAAAACTGTCTAGTCTAGAATTAATTTCTATCTAACTGCATTAACTATCTTAAATGCCGTCTATCTACTAAAGGACGAGAGCTATCCGCTCAAGGTTCATTGCAATACACAAGTGTGCTTCATATTAAATGACTCATTTAAGATCATGCAACAACTTCCAAGGCAATTTCAAAATTTGTGCTGTCTTATCCAGTTGTCTTCCGCTTCCGCGCTGGCTCGCTTGACGTGTTGGTGATGCTCCTGCATCATACTCCCTTGCTTGAAAAATTTCATGTGCTCCTATCCATGAGCTCCTGCATGGTCTGTCCATGCTTTTGTATCTTCGCTTCATTCTCCCAGCTGGCATCTTCCACTGGATGGCCCTTCCATTTGACCAGATATTCATAGTATTCTTTCCTTCTGGTCTTCTTGCCCACTTGTTTATCCAATATCTGTTCCATCTGTGGCTTCTCTGCAACTGGCATCTGCTTCTTCCACTGAACCTCTGGTTGTTCATCACTTGTTTTGGTCTCCTCAAGTTTATATGGGTATAAATCTGATATGTTGAATATCGGAGATATTCCGATCCCATCCGGTAACTCGATCTCATAATCATTTCCCCCAATTTCTTCAAGACCTTACATGGCCCGATTTTCTTCATCTTCAATTTATTGTATGTTCCCCTCGGGAACCTCTCTTTCCTCAAATGTGCCAGAACTAATTCACAAACCTCGAACTGAAGTTGTCTCTTCCACTGATCAGCTCTATGCTTATATTCATGACTTGAATTTTGCAGTCACTGCTTCACCTGGCCGTGAAGTTCCTTCATCGCCTCTGCGAACTCTTCGGCACTTGTGCTCCTAGTCGCAGTCTGTTCGGAATCTCTCAATTCAGAAACTCCTCTCGACTGCATGCCATACACAATCTGAAATGGAATTTGGCCTGTGCTCCTGTTCACTGAGTCGTTATATGCGAACTCTGCCTGCGGAAATATACTATCCCACTGGCTGTGGTGCTCTGTCACCAAGCTTCTTAGCAAGTCTCCCAGACTTCTGTTCACCACTTTTGTCTGTCCATCCATCTGAGGATGATAAGCTGAACTAAACAACAATTTTGTCCCCAACTTCTTCCATATTGTCCTCTAGATATTCCCTATGAACTTTGTATCTCTGTCTGAAACTATACTTCTTGGTAAGCCGTGAAGTCGAACGACCTCTTGAAAAACAGATTTGCGATATGAGTCGCATCACTGGTTTTCTGGCATGGGATAAAATGTGCCATATTGGAAAACCTATCCACTACCACAAAGATTGAATCAAATCCTCTTTGCGTCCTTCGTAATCCTAATACGAAATCCATGCTTATCGCATCCCATGGCCTCTCTGGTATGGGCAATGGATGATAGAATCCTGCATTCTGCTTTCTTCCCTTTGAATGCTGGAAAATTCTGCATCTATTTACAAACTGCTTGACCTATGACCACATCCCTGGCCAAAAGTATGAATCACTCATCTTCGCAAATGTCTTGTCATGACTGAAGTGTTTGGCCAATCCTCCACTGTGTTTCTCCTTCAGCAGAAGCAATTTGGAATGCACAATTGATTGTCTCTAAACAATAATCCTTCTTGGATCATATAGTCTATCCAAGGGCTTCTGTCCTTAAGAATTGGGTTCTCAGTTGCTTCATACGCTTCTTTGAAATATTGATCATCTGCATACATGTCCCTGAGATCATCAAAACCCAACGTTTTGACTCGGAACTCCTGCAACAACAAACACTTCCTGCTCAAAGCATCAACCACTTTGTTAGCAGTACCCAAAATGTGTTTAATCACAAATGTGAAATTATGCATATACTCTACCCATTTTACATGTCTCTGATTCAACTTCTCCTGTTGAGTCACAAACTATAATGCGTGGTTATCACTATATAAAACAAATTCCTTTGGAATCAAATAGTGCCTCCATTTCTTCAGTGCCTGGATGATGGCATAAAATTCCTTGTCGTATGCAGAATATTTCACCTTTGCCTCATTCAACTTCTCACTGAAATATGCAATCGATCTGTCTTCCTGACTCAAGACCGCTCCTATAGCAAACCCACTTGCATCACATTTCACTTGAAACGTCTTTTGGAAATCCGACAACACCAAAACTGGTTGTTCCGTGATCTTCCGCTTCAACAGATTAAATCTCTTCTCAGCCTCTGTTGTCCAGTGAAAAGATTTATGTCTTTTCTTCACTATATCCATCATTGCTGTGCTAATCTCATTGAAATTTCTGATGAACTCCCAGTAGAAACTAGCCATTCCATGAAAACTCCTCACCTCAAAAATATTTCTCGGTGATGGCCAATTTTTAATTACCTCCACCTTATCTGGATCCATCTTCAATTCATTCACAGATATAACAAAACCCAGATAAATGAGCTCTTTCTTCATAAATGAAGATTTCCTTATGTTAATCAACAACTTTTCCCGCTGTAGCTTCTTCATTACTGTAGCTAAATGCTTCAGATGTTCTGCCCTTCTCTTGCTGAAAATCAGTATATCATCTAGATATACGATGACAACTTTTCCGATGAAATCTTTCAGGACTTCATTCATTAACCTCATAAAGGTACTCGATGCATTCTTCAAGCCAAATGGCATGAACCACCATTCATACAGTCCTTCGTTGGTTTTGAAGGCCGTCTTCCACTCATCGCCTTCCCTCATGCGAATCTGGTGATATCCGCTTTTCAGATCTATCTTTGAAATTGTTTTTGCTCCACTCAAGCAATCCATTAAATCATCCATATGCGGCAATGGAAACCTGTACCTGATGGTTATCTTGTTGATTTCCCTTGAGTTGGTACACATTCTCCAACCTCCATCCTTTTTTGGACTGGGTACCGTTGGAACGACACATGGACTCAATCATTCCCTGACCAATCCTTTGTCCAATAACTCTTGGACCTGCTTCTTAACCTCTTCATTTTCTTGCGGTGTCAACCTGTATGTGGCTTTATTTGGAAAACTAGCTCCTGGTATGAGGTCTATATGATGACTCACACTCCTCATCGGTGGCAGCGAAAGAGGTAATTCGTCCACCATGATGTTAGCGAACTCTTCCAGTAGTTCCTAAATTTCTCCTGGCAAATCGTCTACTGTCGTGCTAGTCAAAACGATCCTTGGTTTTCTGACCACAAAGAATTGTGGATCTTCTTTCTTCTTCACCTCCATAAGAAGCTCCTTCCCACTCATGAGAAGTACTGTGTTGCTTACTTCCGACTTCACCTCCTTATCTTTTATCGGAAGCAACATATGGGTTCTCCCATTCTTCTTCAGGGTATATGTGTTCATTCTCCTATCATAAATCACATTTCTGTCATATTTCCATGGTCTACCCAACAATAGATGACATACATTCATAGGAATGACATCACATAAGATCTTATCATTATATCCACCTATCTTGAATTCAACCAAGCATTGTTTAGTAACAGTTACCTGGTGTCCTTTCTGTAGCCATGAAACTCTGTATGGGCTTGGATGATCAGTCGTCTCCAGCTCCAGCTTCTCTACCATCTCGGTTGAAACGAGATTATCTGTGCTACCGCTGTCCACGATAACCTTGCATACCCTATCCTTGGTATTGCAAGATGTTCTAAAAAGTCTGGTCCTTTGGACTGAAATTTCCACCTCTTTCTCAGGTGTTAAGATAACTTTATGCATCATCAATGACCTTTCTCCTTCTGCATCTTCTGCCTCAACATCCCACCTTTGTGCCTCGATGATGTGAGCTTCCCCGGTGTCCTTCTTTTTCTCTGGACACTCATAAGACTTGTGCCCATTCTTTCCACATGTGAAGCATGTGATTACTCCACCTGTTCCTCTTCCTCTACCTCTGGTACGAGGAAACATGTTATTATCAGCGTATCCTCTGTTCTGCTCTGTATGCTGCCCTCTCTGTTCAGCATGCTGGCCTCGCTGTGAACTTCCACCTCTCTTGGTTCTAGTCTGAGGATTTTTCCAGTCATCCTTGGGCTTCTGGTATTTATCTTGGGCAACCGATTTGCCTTTGGGCTAACTCCTGCCTCGACCTCACTGACCTTGCTTACGGCTCATATTCTCTTCATCTTTCAAAGCCATTTGATAGGAATCCTCCACCGTTCAGATGGTTTCCATACTCATCTCGTCTTGGATGTCGTATCTCAGGCCATTCATATACCTAGCAACATTCTCATCATCGCTCTCCCTATGACCTGCCCTGATGTTCAGTCGATAGAATTCCTCCATGTATTCTTTTACTGTCATCAGCTTCTGTCTTAGGTTCTCCATCGTCCTGAACAGAGCGATTTGATAATCTCTCGGGATGAACTTTGCCTTCATCTTTGTAATCATTCTATCCCAACTTTTAATTTTCTGCTTGCCTTTGCAACGTCTATCTGCTTGTAGCTCGTCCCACCATAATGTTGCATGTCCCTTCAATCTCATGATAGCATGCTTGACTTTCTTATGTTCTTCGACATATTCGTAGTCGAAGTAAGTATCAAGAGCTCTAATCCAATCTAGAATCTCTTTCGCATCCAAGTTTCCCTCGTAAACTGGAATGTCCATTTTTGCGTTTGCACCTATCCATGCAATAGCTTTTATTAGACGTTCATTGGCTGCATCCTCGCCTGCAACTTCTTCTTCTTGTTCAGCCTCAACTTCACTTTCTGAATCGCTAAGATCTCCCACACTGGCTGTGCGTCTTTGCGCTGTCTCCATGTCTTCGAGTCTGGCTCTTAGATCACACATCTGTCTCTCTATGGTTGGATCTGCCATTTGCCCACCTCTTCTTCTCTGCACCTCCCTATCCTCTGGATCGGGTGAATGTTTGTCTCTCCTTAGCGGCATGGTGAATTTTCTTCTTCTCTGCTATAGAAAGCAAAGAGTCTTTCTGGGCTCCGATATCACTTTGACGTGTATCAGATTGCTCTTTTCCTCTTGCCTTCCTTGCCTGAAATATACAGACAAGAAATCTACTATGATACCACTTTGATGCAGTCGCACTCCCCAGTGCACGTCTGCTCACAGGATCCTCTTCTTCTCTCATCCCTAAGAACTCAAATGTTATTCTATTTCCCTATCGGGAAATCTTCACCCACATAACTCTCGCTCGATTCCCTTTCTTTTCTTATCGGAGAATCAGACTTCGCAACTTCGTGATGTCAAAGGCCGATCACTGGGCTCTCAAATCCCCGAGACCCGATGGCCAGTCAATGATAACTTTTCTCTTCCCTCTATCGAAAGTTTCTCTATCACAATTTCACTACTTGCGATGCCAAGAAACTCGGTTCTTTGACTTCCAATGCCCGATGCATCGAAACTCCGATGCACGCGTGAGCTATCTCTTCAACTCCCCGTCACTTCTATCGGGATTTCGGACTTCGTAGGATCACGAATCCTAATGCCCAATGTTTCTGGAATTTACTTCCCCCAAACTCCGATACAGCATGCCACCTGTCCTCAACCAACTCCTGTGGCCTCACTGTCCTTTCGCCGTCAGGATATCGCATTTCGCGATTCCAAGCTGCAAGAGTATCCTGTCTTCGAAATATCCGATGCTCCGAACCCCGACTTCTTTGAAACTTCTGACACGCATCCCAAATGATGGATGGTTCTGGGCTCGTCAAGATATCGTGGATCATGATATCTCAATCCCCGTTGCAATAATTTGGAGGTTCAATCTATGAAACCCCGATACACGATATACGTGCAGATCCAACGGCCCTGACTGACTTGGATCAACGCTCTATCTATCCTGAGCTTAAAACTTCGGGAATACACCACTGTATCTCCCCTGCACATCCAAAAGATCTGACGGCTCATGGATATTCGCAGATTCTCCTCAGATAATACCGACCGTCCTTTCTTTTTGGACAAATTCTGCGAAAGGATCAAGTGTTCTTTTCCATGGAACTCGTTTGCCTGCTCGCAAAATTGCGACGCTTCCCTCGAACTTCAAGTCACAACTTGTCCTCGCTGTTCTCCAACAAAATCAAAGGCCTATACTTCTTGATATTTTCCCACAGCTTTTGGTCTTCAGAAAGAAAACCCCTTTGCACGCACTCCTTGCAAAAAATCTTCAACCACGTCTAAGTGTTGAAGATCCTCGACTTTGCGCATGCTAGTACTAGTAGCCCTTCAATACTTTACTCAAGTTCATGACCCTGAGACTTTTATCTGGCCTGCACACTCCTTGCATGGCTCCTGTAACCCAAATTCACATCTGGGTGAACGAGAATCAAAGTTATCTCTATTTGAACCCTTTGTCAATGCACTCCTTGCGGACAATTCGACTGCACTCCTTGCAGGAATTCTCTGGCTCAAATAGAGAAACAATTGAAACTCATTCCTTGTTCATTTCATATTCCAAACTCAACATGAAATCACATACACAACAATAAAGTAAATGCATAACAGGAAGTAAACATCAAATGAGCATAATCATCAGTACACAATGAACAGACACAAAACCATGAATTTGAATCAAAGCTCTTCTATTAATTCAAATATCAGTACATGGGTGTTCTTTACATAGTTCTCTGCTTTCTCTTTTTCCTGAATGCTCCATCTAATGATACAATGCACAATGAGGGTGTCTATATCCGTTTTCCCTCCTGCTTTCTAAAACTGTCTGGTCTAGAATTAATTTCTATCTAACTGCATTAACTATCTTAAATGTCATCTATCTACTAAAGGAAGAGAGCTATCCACTCAAGGTTCATTGCAATACACAAGTGTGATTCATCTTAAATGACTCATTTAAGATCGTGCAACAACTTCCAAGGCAATTTCAAAATTTGTGCTGGCTTATCCAACTGTCTTCCGCTTCTGCGTTGGCTCGCTCGACGTGTTGGCGATGCTCCTGCATCACACTCCATGGTTGAGAAGTATACTACATGTAAGGATTAGTCCAATATGGATTGAAACACTGAGATTAGTATTGAATCATACCTTGAGGTCTGGGTTTCCATGGCCACTTATGAGAGACAAAGAATAATTTCTCTGCTTCCTCAATTTTCTGATAGATAGCTTTCAGTCTTGGTAAGGATGGACAATTTCAAGTAGCATGGTCCTCATTGCATATTCCAAAAACCTCCATTTGATCCAATGGACATTCTTTCCATGGGTGCTTCGTTCTGCACTTTGGGTAAAATTTGGCCAAAGGTCATTTTATCTCTTCCTTCTTCTTCTTCATTTGTAGTGTATCCAATTGGGAGCTTAAGGAACTAAGTATATCAATATTGAAGTCTTATAACATGTTCCCAATCTCTACTCTTATGACTCCACCTCCAAGACTCTTTCTAGTTCTCATTAATATATATATCTTGGTATTTTTTCCTATTTTTGAGGTGCCTCTGGAGTATTTGTGACAAAGTTCCAAGATAAAATCATATTCTAACTAAGAGACATCTCCCTAATACTCCTCCACCCATCATGTTGAGAAGTTCAATGAAATTATCTCAGATTCCTCTCAAGAATAAGACACACCATGTATCATGAGACAAATATCCTTGCCTTTCCCTCTACAAATTATAGTTGGACCTTTCGATGTAATCCTCAAGGATATCATCTTCTTGTTGTGTCATCATGAAGAATTCCTCCCTCCTTTCTTTATCCTTACAATAATCTTGGTACTTTTCCAGATATGTATTATTCATCTGGTCCCATGTGTGGATGTTGTCCTTTCCAAGGCCCATGAATCAATGTAGTGCAACATTATTTAGCATGGTAGGGAAAAGATTCAATTTTTGGGAATCTAAAACGTTATCATAAATTCTGCAAAGTATGTTGAACTCAAAGAGGAAGGTGTCAGGATACTTTTTAGACAAACCATGAAAATTTGGTAAGGCAAAATGAGGGATATTCTTCATTTTGGTCTCATCGTTTGATCCTCTAATTGGAAATCGGAAGGTAGAGGTTTCTTCCTTGAAAATTTCCTATTCCATTTCCTTCCGAGGTCTGTCCTCTATTTCTGAAATTGCTTCTGGAAAGATGATCTCCCCATAGTGGTATTTTACACTAATCAACTCCTTTGAAAGTGGAACCTCTGTGTGCATAGAACCTTGTACAGTCTTAGATTCTTGAGTGGAGGTTTCAAGTCTCCTTTTGGCAATGGAACTTAGTGTAAGTGACAAATAGTTTGAAAGATTGTACTCCTTTCCCTCTTGAGAGTGACCAACACTGTTAGATTTACAAGGATTTTTTGATAAACTAATAAATATTCCTTGTTTATATCTAACTCTATTCATAGAAAATATTATAAAAACATTCTACAATTTGATGAAAATAAATCATATCACTCAACCTATGGAAATGGAAATCCAAACAACAAAAAAACAACAACATTACTTTTGACAGTTCACAACATCACTGAAAATGACAGGCATTTCAATCAGTTACAAATTGATTTAGTAAGAAATTGAAGAGTTGTGCATTTAATTATCAATCCAAGGTCGTAATTGAACTTACAAATCATCATGCATTTTATATCCTAGTATAGTGTTGTGATTTCTAGTGAGTTGTAGTACTTTCAAATGATTGTCACAAGGAATTATTTTAGGATGCTCTAGAAAGTCACTGAATTATGCTATATCAAATCCACACGGTTGTAGGGAAGTAAATCACACTTGCAGGAAACTAAATCACTCTTGCTAAAAATTAAATCACACTTGCAGGAAAGTAAACAACTCTTGAAGAAAAGTAAATCACACTTTTAGTAAAGTGAATCATGGTTGCAGGAAAGTAAATCATACTTGTAGGAAAGTAAATCACTCTTGCAGGAAAGTAAAGGTGACTTGTTCAAGTATTAATATGACCTTGATTAATGTGAGATTTGTATTACAATTTATGCACTGAGATACAAAAACCCTAAGCTACAAGGACCAAACCACACTGTTCTTATAAACAAATGGGAGAAATTGTCTTAATTTGAAAACCACAAGATTGCTAACTAGAAATATAGATGCATAATTGTAGCAACTAGAGTTGCAACAATGAGAGTTGCAACAACTAGAGTTGCAACAACGAGAGATGAAACTACCAGAGTTGCAACAACGAGAGTTGAAACTACCAGAGTTGGAACAATGGGAGTTGCAACAATCAGAGTTGCAACAACACAGGTCACAAAAACATGAATTACAACAACCAAAATTTAGCAAGAACAAAGTTTAAATAGGAATTGATGGAAATGAATGAAGATGAATAAAACAAGCTACAACTACACACTAACAACAAAAATACAAGGTTTTTCAATGTTAACACACGATGGTGGCAATAGAGTTACATCATTAATAAAATTCTAGATCTACAACATGTTTATAGAGGAATTGTTGGAAATAAATGGAAATAAAGAAAATGAGACGATAACTACATATTCATCAATATGAAAGAAACAATACAATGCAATGAAAAAACTAAGCTACAACAATCAATTGGAAGTTTAATAGATGAATTTCTAGAAATAAATGAAATTATGGAAAATCTGTTATAACTCTTCACACATGAATCAAGAAACATAAATTTTGCAATCACTAGCTCTGAGACACAACAATACAAACTTGTAGCAATGGGAAATGCTACCATTACAACAAGAAGTTAATGAATGAATTGATGGAAATAAATTAAAATATAGAAGAGAAACTAAAATTACTTCTACAAATAACAGATACAAGTAGTAACGAGCTAAGGAGG
>ML828356.1:12699-25990 GCA_009831015.1 Picea engelmannii
CTGACCAATCCTTTGTCCAATAACTCTTGGACCTGCTTCTTAACCTCTTCATTTTCTTGCGGTGTCAACCTGTATGTGGCTTTATTTGGAAAACTAGCTCCTGGTATGAGGTCTATATGATGACTCACACTCCTCATCGGTGGTAGCGAACGAGGTAATTCATCCACCATGATGTTAGCGAACTCTTCCAGTAGTTCCTGAATTTCTCCTGGCAAATCGTCTACTGTCGTGCTAGTCAAAACGATCCTTGGTTTTCTGACCACAAAGAATTGTGGATATTCTTTCTTCTTCACCTCCATAAGAAGCTCCTTCCCACTCATGATAAGTACTGTGTTGCTTACTTCCGACTTCACCTCCTTATCTTTTATCGGAAGCAACATATGGGTTCTCCCATTCTTCTTCAGGGTATATGTGTTCATTCTCCTGTCATAAATCACATTTTTGTCATATTTCCATGGTCTTCCCAACAATAGATGACATACATTCATAGGAATGACATCACATAAGATCTTATCATTATATCCACCTATCTTGAATTCAACCAAGCATTGTTTAGTAACAGTTACCTGGTGTCCTTTCTGTAGCCACGAAACTCTGTATGGGCTTGGATGATCAGTCGTCTCCAGCTCTAGCTTCTCTACCATCTCGGTTGAAACGAGATTATCTGTGCTACCGCTGTCCACGATAACCTTGCATACCCTATCCTTGGTCTTGCAAGATGTTCTAAAAAGTCTGGTCCTTTGGACTGAACTTTCCACCTCTTTCTCAGGTGTTAAGAGAACTTTACGCATGATCAATGACCTTTCTCCTTCTGCATCTTCTGCCTCAACATCCCACCTTTGCGCCTCGGTGATGTGAGCTTCCCCGGTGTCCTTATTTTTCTCTGGACACTCATAAGACTTGTGCCCATTCTTTCCACATGTGAAGCATGTGATTACTCCACCTGTTCCTCTTCCTCTACCTCTGGTACAAGGAAACATGTTATTATCAGCGTATCCTCTGTTCTGCTCTGTATGCTGCCCTCTCTGTTCAGCATGCTGGCCTCGCTGTGAACTTCCACCTCTCTTGGTTCTAGTCTGAGGATTTTTCCAGTCGTCCTCGGGCTTCTGGTATTTATCTTGGGCAACCGATTTGCCTTTGGGCTAACTCCTGCCTCGACCTCCCTGACCTTGCTTACAACTCATCTTCTCTTCAGCTTTCAAAGCCATTTGATAGGCATTCTCCACCGTTCAGATGGTTTCCATACTCATCTCGTCTTGGATGTCGTATCTCAGGCCATTCATATACCTAGCAACATTCTCATCATCACTCTCCCTATGACCTGCCCTGATGTTCAGTCGATAGAATTCCTCCATGTATTCTTTTACTGTCATCAGCTTCTGTCTTAGGTTCTGCATCGTCCTAAACAGAGTGATTTGATAATCTCTCGGGATGAAATTTTCCTTCATCTTTGTAATCATTCTATCCCAACTTTTAATTTTCTACTTTCCTTTGCAACGTCTATCTGCTTGTAGCTCGTCCCACCATAATGTTGCATGTCCCTTCAATCTCATGATAGCATGCTTGACTTTCTTATGTTCTTCGACATCTTCGTAGTCGAAGTAAGTATCAAGAGCTCTAATCCAATATAGAATATCTTCCGCATCCAAGTTTCCCTCGTAAACTGGAATGTCCATTTTTGCGTTTGCACCTATCCATGCAATAACTTTTATTAGACGTTCATTGGCTGCATCCTCGCCTGCAACTTCTTCTTCTTGTTCAGCCTCAACTTCACTTTCTGAATCGCTAAGATATCTCATACTGGCTGTGCGTCTTTGCGCTGTCTCCATGTCTTCGAGTTTGGCTCTTAGATCACACATCTGTCTCTCTATGGTTGGATCTTCCATTTGCCTGCCTCTTCTTCTCTGCACCTCCCTATCCTCTGGATCAGGTGACTGTTTGTCTCTCCTTAGCGACATGGTGAATTTTCTTCTTCTCTGCTATAGAAAGCAAAGAGTCTTTCTGGGCTTCGATATCACTTTAACATGTATCAGAGTGCTCTTTTCCTCTTGCCTTCCTTGCCTGAAGTATATAGACAAGAAATCTACTCTCATACCACTTTGATGCAGTCGCGCTCCCCAGTGCACGTCCGCTCACAGGATCCTCTTCTTCTCTCAGCCCCAAGAACTCAAATGTTCTTCTATTTCCCTATCGGGAAATCTTCACCCACATAAATCTCGCTCGATTCCCTTTCTTTTCTTATTGGAGAATCAGACTTCGCAACTTCGTGATGTCAAAGGCCGATCACTGGGCTCTCGAATCCTCGAGACCCGATGGCTAGTCAATGCTAACTTTTCTCTTCCCTCTATCGGAAGTTTCTCTATCACGATTTCACTACTTGCAATGCCAAGCAACTCGGTTCTCTGACTTCCAATGCCCAATGCATCGAAACTCCGATGCACGCGTGAGCTGTCTCTTCAACTCCCCATCACTTCTATCGGGATTTCAGACTTCGTAGGATTGCGAATCCTAATGCCCAATGTTTCTGGACTTTACTTCCCTCAAACTCAGATACGACATGCCACCTGTCCTCAACCAACTCCTGTGGCCTCACTGTCCTTTCCCCGTCAGGATATCGCATTTCGCGATTCCAAGCTGCAAGAGTATCCTGTCTTCGAAATCTCCGATGCTCCGAACCCAGACTTCTTTGAAACTTTTGACACGCATCCCAAATGATGGATGGTTCTGGGCTCGTCAAGATATCGTGGATCGTGATATCGCAATCCCCGTTGCAATAATTTGGAGGTTCAATCTATGAAACCCCGATACACGATATACGTGCAGATCCAACGGCCCTGGCTGACTTGGATCAACGCTCTATATATCCTGAGCTTAAACCTTCGGGAATACACCACTGTATCTCCCCTGCACATCCACAAGATCTGACGGCTCATGGAGATTCGCAGATTCTCCTCGGAGAATACCGACTGTCCGTTCTTTTTGGACGAATTCTGCGAAAGGATCAAGTGTTCTTTTCCATGGAACTCGTTTGCCTGCTCGCAAAATTACGACACTTCTCTCGAACTTCAAGTCACAACTTGTCCTCGCTGTTCTCCAACAAAATCAAAGGCCTATCCTTCTTGAGATTTTCCCACAGCTTTTGGTCTTCAGAAAGAAAACCCCTTTGCACGCACTCCTTGCAAAAAATATTCAACCACGTCTAAGTGTTGAAGCTCCTCGACTTTGCGCATGCTAGCACTAGTATCCCTTCAATAATTTACTCAATTTCATGACCCTGAGACTTTTATCTAGCCTGCACACTCCTTGCACGGCTCCTGTAACCCAAATTCACGTCTGGGTGAACGAGAATGAAATTTATCTCTATTTGAACCCTTTGTCAACGCACTACTTGTGGACAATTCGACTGCACTCCTTGCAGGAATTCTCTGGCTCAAATAGAGAAACAATTGAAACTCATTCCTTGTTCATTTCAGATTCCAAACTCAACATGAAATCACATACACAACAATAAAGTAAATGCATAACAGGAAGTAAACATCAAATGAGCATAATCATCAGTACACAATGAACAGACACAAAACCATGAATTTGAATCAAAGCTCTTCTATTAATTCAAATATCAGTACATGGGTGTTCTTTACATAGTTCTCTGCTTTCTCTTTTTCCTGAATGCTCCATCTAATGATACAATGCACAATGAGGGTGTCTATATCCGTTTTCCCTCCTGCTTTCTAAAACTGTCTGGTCTAGAATTAATTTCTATCTAACTGCATTAACTATCTTAAATGTCATCTATCTACTAAAGGAAGAGAGCTATCCACTCAAGGTTCATTGCAATACACAAGTGTGATTCATCTTAAATGACTCATTTAAGATCGTGCAACAACTTCCAAGGCAATTTCAAAATTTGTGCTGGCTTATCCAACTGTCTTCCGCTTCTGCGTTGGCTCGCTCGACGTGTTGGCGATGCTCCTGCATCACACTCCATGGTTGAGAAGTATACTACATGTAAGGATTAGTCCAATATGGATTGAAACACTGAGATTAGTATTGAATCATACCTTGAGGTCTGGGTTTCCATGGCCACTTATGAGAGACAAAGAATAATTTCTCTGCTTCCTCAATTTTCTGATAGATAGCTTTCAGTCTTGGTAAGGATGGACAATTTCAAGTAGCATGGTCCTCATTGCATATTCCAAAAACCTCCATTTGATCCAATGGACATTCTTTCCATGGGTGCTTCGTTCTGCACTTTGGGTAAAATTTGGCCAAAGGTCATTTTATCTCTTCCTTCTTCTTCTTCATTTGTAGTGTATCCAATTGGGAGCTTAAGGAACTAAGTATATCAATATTGAAGTCTTATAACATGTTCCCAATCTCTACTCTTATGACTCCACCTCCAAGACTCTTTCTAGTTCTCATTAATATATATATCTTGGTATTTTTTCCTATTTTTGAGGTGCCTCTGGAGTATTTGTGACAAAGTTCCAAGATAAAATCATATTCTAACTAAGAGACATCTCCCTAATACTCCTCCACCCATCATGTTGAGAAGTTCAATGAAATTATCTCAGATTCCTCTCAAGAATAAGACACACCATGTATCATGAGACAAATATCCTTGCCTTTCCCTCTACAAATTATAGTTGGACCTTTCGATGTAATCCTCAAGGATATCATCTTCTTGTTGTGTCATCATGAAGAATTCCTCCCTCCTTTCTTTATCCTTACAATAATCTTGGTACTTTTCCAGATATGTATTATTCATCTGGTCCCATGTGTGGATGTTGTCCTTTCCAAGGCCCATGAATCAATGTAGTGCAACATTATTTAGCATGGTAGGGAAAAGATTCAATTTTTGGGAATCTAAAACGTTATCATAAATTCTGCAAAGTATGTTGAACTCAAAGAGGAAGGTGTCAGGATACTTTTTAGACAAACCATGAAAATTTGGTAAGGCAAAATGAGGGATATTCTTCATTTTGGTCTCATCGTTTGATCCTCTAATTGGAAATCGGAAGGTAGAGGTTTCTTCCTTGAAAATTTCCTATTCCATTTCCTTCCGAGGTCTGTCCTCTATTTCTGAAATTGCTTCTGGAAAGATGATCTCCCCATAGTGGTATTTTACACTAATCAACTCCTTTGAAAGTGGAACCTCTGTGTGCATAGAACCTTGTACAGTCTTAGATTCTTGAGTGGAGGTTTCAAGTCTCCTTTTGGCAATGGAACTTAGTGTAAGTGACAAATAGTTTGAAAGATTGTACTCCTTTCCCTCTTGAGAGTGACCAACACTGTTAGATTTACAAGGATTTTTTGATAAACTAATAAATATTCCTTGTTTATATCTAACTCTATTCATAGAAAATATTATAAAAACATTCTACAATTTGATGAAAATAAATCATATCACTCAACCTATGGAAATGGAAATCCAAACAACAAAAAAACAACAACATTACTTTTGACAGTTCACAACATCACTGAAAATGACAGGCATTTCAATCAGTTACAAATTGATTTAGTAAGAAATTGAAGAGTTGTGCATTTAATTATCAATCCAAGGTCGTAATTGAACTTACAAATCATCATGCATTTTATATCCTAGTATAGTGTTGTGATTTCTAGTGAGTTGTAGTACTTTCAAATGATTGTCACAAGGAATTATTTTAGGATGCTCTAGAAAGTCACTGAATTATGCTATATCAAATCCACACGGTTGTAGGGAAGTAAATCACACTTGCAGGAAACTAAATCACTCTTGCTAAAAATTAAATCACACTTGCAGGAAAGTAAACAACTCTTGAAGAAAAGTAAATCACACTTTTAGTAAAGTGAATCATGGTTGCAGGAAAGTAAATCATACTTGTAGGAAAGTAAATCACTCTTGCAGGAAAGTAAAGGTGACTTGTTCAAGTATTAATATGACCTTGATTAATGTGAGATTTGTATTACAATTTATGCACTGAGATACAAAAACCCTAAGCTACAAGGACCAAACCACACTGTTCTTATAAACAAATGGGAGAAATTGTCTTAATTTGAAAACCACAAGATTGCTAACTAGAAATATAGATGCATAATTGTAGCAACTAGAGTTGCAACAATGAGAGTTGCAACAACTAGAGTTGCAACAACGAGAGATGAAACTACCAGAGTTGCAACAACGAGAGTTGAAACTACCAGAGTTGGAACAATGGGAGTTGCAACAATCAGAGTTGCAACAACACAGGTCACAAAAACATGAATTACAACAACCAAAATTTAGCAAGAACAAAGTTTAAATAGGAATTGATGGAAATGAATGAAGATGAATAAAACAAGCTACAACTACACACTAACAACAAAAATACAAGGTTTTTCAATGTTAACACACGATGGTGGCAATAGAGTTACATCATTAATAAAATTCTAGATCTACAACATGTTTATAGAGGAATTGTTGGAAATAAATGGAAATAAAGAAAATGAGACGATAACTACATATTCATCAATATGAAAGAAACAATACAATGCAATGAAAAAACTAAGCTACAACAATCAATTGGAAGTTTAATAGATGAATTTCTAGAAATAAATGAAATTATGGAAAATCTGTTATAACTCTTCACACATGAATCAAGAAACATAAATTTTGCAATCACTAGCTCTGAGACACAACAATACAAACTTGTAGCAATGGGAAATGCTACCATTACAACAAGAAGTTAATGAATGAATTGATGGAAATAAATTAAAATATAGAAGAGAAACTAAAATTACTTCTACAAATAACAGATACAAGTAGTAACGAGCTAAGGAGGTGTCCCTACCTCCTTAGACATGGTGTTGGTCTAATAATTCAGGAGACGCCAGATGATTAACACACCATCAATTGAACAAGAAAATAACAAAACTTTATTAATTTGAAAGATGTATCTTTAATACAAATTTGTCTTACAAACTATCTACTGATTTTCTTTTTCGTCTCCCAGAAAAATGAGAGCATGCGTATTTATAAAAAGTGTCTACTTCCTAAATGAGATAAGAAAATTAATGGAAGACCATGTGAATTGGGTTGCCTCATMTTGTTATATTKAATTTTCCAAAGGAAGGAAAAATCGAGTGTCTATTAACTAAATTGGCCATGAAAAGTGGTGGCTAAGTTGTTCCTTCCGCTCTGACACCCAATTGATTTTATCGTGTTTCCTGAGAAATTTATGGCCGACTTTTCATTCCTTGGTGAAAACTATATGGTTGAACACTAAGATATTACAGAGTTGTAACAATGATATGAAGTGGGAGTTCCAAAATCTTGAGTTACAACGCTGTGAGTTGCAACACTAGGGGTTGCAATAACGACCAAAGTTGCAACAAGTACACTTGAACAGGGACTTGAACTCTCATGTTGGGAAGGTGCCCATGTAGATTATTCCTGTAAAACAATGTTATCATGAAACGTAAATTCTCCTAAAAAATTCATATGAGTAAGAATTGAAAATGGAATATTGGGTCAATGATTGTACCTTAACAAAAAATGTGTCATCTTGGATGGAAATTGTTATGAATATGGAAGTGGGAATGGGAAAAAGGTGAACAAAAAGTTTTGGACAAGTTCTAAAAAGATGTCGATTTGAGCACCTATCAAGTCCTGAATGTCCTCCTATAGGAGAAGTGTTCAATTCGAGAAGGACCTTTTGTTTTAGTTAGGAATTCTTAGATAAATATAAGTGACCATGATACCATAGCAAGTCATTCTTCCATATAAAATTATCTAATGAATTGGGATCCTCTTGTAGTTGTTGAATTATCTTGCATACCTCTTGATCTTGCTTCAATTCTATCGTTTCTTTTTCCACCCAATCATAATATGGAATAACACATAGTGAAACTTCTATTTCTTCTTCTTTTCCTCAAAGGGAATCTGCCACAACATTATGTTTTCATTCTTTGTATATAATTTCAAAGTCATAACCTAAAATCTTTGTAACCTTTTTTTTTTGTTCTTCATAAGATAATTATTGCTCCATGAAGTAATTCAAACTATCATGATCTATTTTTACTTTGAATTTTCTTCCTATTAGGTAAGGGTGCCATTTTGTAACTGCATGTAGTGTGGCCAACATTTATTTTTCCTTAATGGGTTTGAGTAAGTTTTTTCTTTTAAGTTGGCAGATTTCAAAAGAAAGAGGTTGGCTTCTTTAAAAGGAAACAAGCCTTCTTGCATTAAAAATACAACAATGCCATGGCCTGATGCATCACACTCCATAATAAATGTGTTTTTAAAGTCAAGTGTGGCTATGATAGGCGTTGTACACATAACCTCCTTAATTTTTTCAAAAGATTTGGTTGCTTCTTGAGTCCAAGAAAATTCTTCATTCTTTAACAATTCTTTTAGAGGTGTTTCTATTTGACCATAGTTCTCAAAAAATTTGCAGTAACATCCTATCAATATTAAGAATCCTCTAAGTTTTTTGAAGGTTTTGGGAATTGCCCATTTCCTCATAGTTTTAATTTTGTTAGCGTTCACTTTTACACCTTCATGAAATACGATATGACCCAAATATTCTACTTCTTGAACTCCAAAGGAACACTTGGAAGGATTTGCATAATTTTTCTTCTCTTCCAATAATTGTAATACTCTATCAACATGTTGTACATGTTCTTCCCAAGATTTTCTATAGACTAGTATGTCATTAAAAAATGATAAAACAAATTTTCCGAGGGTATTGAAAATATAACTCATTAAGCTTTGAAATGTTGAATGTGCATTAGTAAGTCCAAATGGAATGACCAAAAACTCATAATGACCTTCCCGTGTTCTATAATTTGTTTTGGGAATGTCTTCCTGACTCATTCTGATTTGGTGATATCCCGAATGAAGATCCAATTTAGTAAAGAAAATTTCTCCATGAAATTCAACTAATAATTCTTCAATCATAGGAATAGGAAACCTATCTTTGATGGTCATTTTGTTGATTTATTTATCATCTATACACATCCACCATGAACCATCCTTTTTCATAACCATCACCACTGGTGAAGAGAAATAACTTTGACTAGGTTTAATGATGATGACCTCTAACATTTCTTGGATCATATTATCAATATCACTCTTATGTGCTGATGTATGTTAGTTGATTTATATGTCTAAATCTTGTTACATTTTATTATCGATCCAAAGTATGTAAACTTGTGAAGTGAAATCACTATTTGTGCATAATCAATCCCTTCCTAGTACTAACAACTTCAAAGCAATTACATAATTAATTCTCTTGAGGATGGTTACTCTCAAATAAATAATTAGTGTAACTAGTAATTGTTAAAACACAGGTCACAACATTATTATGCAATAAATGATTAATGTTGTGATTGGTAATTTGTTCCTAGTCTTCTGATTTGATTATTGGGAGTTTGTGCTAAAAAAATGAAGATATATTATGTAATAAGAAAATAATGCTAGGATACAAAACAAACTCAAAACCATTTGTAGATTCAGACCTCCTAAAACTTGGTTACTCGTGAATTGATAATCATCATGATTAGTAGCTATATAAACAAAAGAGAAAACAATACTCTATAATCTAGGATTACTTGTTGCATAGATACTCTATTCCTAATCACATGATTCGATTCTTTAGAGTTCATGCTCAAAGGAAATTATGTATTCTACAAATCAAAATAAAAACTCCACACTTGTGGGAAAATAAGTACTTGAATTAAATAATATTTGTGGATAATAAATAAATAAAAATCTACATTAATCATCTCTCCATCCTTTCAGAGTTGATTAAAAGACTAAGTTGTGAAAAAAGATTGAATTCTAGTTTTATTCGTTCACAGTGGTAAAAAGTAGAAATCTTCCTTATAAACTTTCTCAGATATTCCTCTTTGTGCATTTTCAAAGAATTTTTCCCACATAATAATCAAATGGTTATATTCTACACAAAACCCATGTCTCAGAATTTTCTTGGTTTTACCTTGCCTACCTGCAAATGATGTGCAAAAACCGTCCTTAGAGAAGATTTCAGTGTTTTGAAATTGCTAAGTTTGACTTTATCCCCACGAGTAATCTGTTTATTTTTATAGGTATGAAATAGGAACCAAACCATTTCATGAACATCATGGTCATCCTCCAAGTGGAAGATTTGAATTTGGAGGGATGCTAATAGGAAAACCAATGATGGATTACAAGATTGGATTTCCTATAACAAGCAATTGTCAGCAGTTTTAAAACTGATTTGTAATTTGACTAGATTTGAATGATATAAACACTTGACTTATCTAACATGTGACAATTACTGAAGCATCCCTGTAGCATCTGAATCATCCTCCAATTTCTATATTTTGATTCAACTTTATGCTAGTATGCAACCCAAGAACAATTACAAAATTCCTATAATTGTAGTTGTTTTCCCACAATTGTAGTTTCCATATGTGTGGAAGAGATATCCGTACGAACATTTTTTTACAAGGGAATATTTCAGGAAGTCAAGGGATCACAGGGACTTAGTGTTTAAAAAGGTATGAATAACCCTCCCCCCAACTAAAGGATGTTTCTATCCCCGAAAACAATTGACAAATAGGGAAGGGAAAATGAGAGCAACATATGAAAAAATGTAGGATGCATAAGGAATTTTTCAAGTACACTTGTTATAGCATTCAATGAATTCCATATTGAATATTTGAAAAGAACATACATGCACCTACATGAAAACTTCAGGAGTTCTACAACAAATATATGACATCCTGAGAGGCAGGAGAGTTGTGGTAGTCCATAATGGTGAGTTGAAATAGGATGAGTGAGAAATAACAATGTAGAACCTTGATCATGTGGTACTTGTAGCTGAGATATGGAAACTTGAAACTTGTGAGCAATAAATGAGATCTGATATAAATGTTTGATAGAGAAACAAGTTTGTAAATATGTGATGTGAAGAGCAATGGAACTTTGATGGAATTTTGATTTCACTTTCACTTTCATTATACGCAAATATTGTCCACCAACAACATGTTTTTTAAACAAGATTTGTCTGATTGCACCCATAGGGGTTTTCACAATCAGAAATCATAATGCATGAGGAATTCCCACTAGTAAGATGGTTTTCAGGAACTCCAAGGTCTGATGGTGCTTGAGATAGATTTTCACCATCAAATTTATTTGAGGAAAAATAATAGTGAGGTAACTCAACATGCAAGTGATATGAGTGACTTTATTATAGGGATTAGGGGTGAATGGAGCAGGAAAGCATGGAAAAATCATGAATGGAAAAATGTTGGAGTCATAATATGGTAGTAGTAGAATGATGAAGAATTTAATATTGACTACATAAACAAATGAAATTTTGGACTTCAATATACATGATTGTTGAGCTCAGAAGAAGGAAATACATGGGAATACCGTGGTGAATAATAAGTATTTTATATCAATCGTAGAAATGGCATTGTGTTTGTGGAAATTGAAATGGATTTATTTTGGATACTGGTCTTCATATCATTCTTCATTTGTCTTAAGCTTGATCCATCTTGCAATTTTGATTAAAAAAATTCTTCTGTAAGATTGTGGTTGGAAACTAGAACACTTCGTAACCAACTTATTTGAACTTAAACATGGTTCATTTATCATGAAATGATGTCATACTTTATTTTCTTTCATGTTTGAATGGCATTCCCTCATTCATAAAAAAATTTCTTCAAAATCATTCCTTCATGATGACCTCCTTTATCTTCTCCGGAATTGCAAAAACTTATCATTTGATTGCAATAAAACAAGAGATTATGAAGGAATAAAGGTGATTGTTCTTCCTTCATCAAATATATACACAAAATAATAAAAAACAAAACAAATCCAAAGAATATAAACAAATAAAAATGCATTTTTACCTACTGCAAAGTGACGACCATATTAGATTGCCCAGTGGTATTTTGTTGATACAATTTTTGTTTTGTGCTTAATTGGAGTGATTAAAAATATAGATTGAAGTATATTCAAAGGGGTATATTTTATATAAATAGGTTTTCAAATTTAATTGATCTCACATATCAAATTTGATGAGGAAAAGTATGTAGGGGAGAGTTGTTTTGAATTTCTAGCCTAGACCAACAATCACGGTTTTATGTATATCATTTTCATTCAAATCCTGATTGACATGAGTCTGATGGGATATTAAAGTAGACTCATGTATCTATACACGATATAATCAATTTTTAAAAATATTTTGATTTGATATCTAAAAACTAATGATGAGAAGACCAAGGAGATAATTTTTTTGTTGTTCTACTTTAAGATAGGCAGTCACTAATTTGTGAATAAATTTTTCATACGAAGTCCAAATTGAGTGATTAAAATATACCTAATAAATTTATTCCTTATAAATAGGTTTTGAAGATGTCGTGATTTGATATTCTAGACTTCTTGTGAATAATCAAGATGCAAACTTTTGATGATGCAGAGTTTATGACCAACAATCAATAATTTGGTCATAAAATTTTCATCTGATACCCAAATGAAGTGATTTAAATTGGGTTGGAGACTAGATTCCAAGGGATATATACCTTGTAAACAGGTTTTAAAAATTCTCAATTTTAGTTCCGCAAAGATTGACTGTCCCAAAAAGGTTTCCAAAGTCAATGTGCTACAAAAATCCAAAGATGACCATTTTCTCCTAAAATCTAATCCAGGTATGCAAGTGTCTATGATGATGCTATTAGTTATTCTTGCCAAAAATATCCAATACCCACCTTGTATCTAGTAAATATGGCCTTTAGATCTTAAATAATGTACTTGTAGCAATTTACATAATTACTTCATTATGTTAAATGTCATTGATGTGCATGTTTTCCAAAAATAATACTCAACCAAATTTGGATGGCAATACAAATGCATCACCAAATAATAATTCCATGGAATAATGTTGATTGAATGTTTTTGTAAGCATAAGTAAGGAAATATTTCACGCGAAACCAAATATATCATTAAAATATGAGTTGCGGGATAAGAAATTGAAAATGAAATTGAAATTCATGTCACTCCATGAATTAACTTAAAGTGTTTGATTGTCCTTTAGTGAATGTTTGTCTTTCCTCTTTATCTCTTGAAAATTTGTGTTGATGGGTCCAAATGGCCTGCCAAGCAGATATGCATGTTGGAACATAACATAACCCATTCTTTAATTAAATTTGGGTCTCTTCTGTGTTCTACATTTTCTGATAAAATTGACCTCTAATCTGTCAATTATTTCCATGTGATCACATTCTACTCTCTTATATATTTACAACGAGCTATATGGGGCCTGATTTTATTGCTTGTAGCCTC
>ML828356.1:69181-100560 GCA_009831015.1 Picea engelmannii
TGTAAATGATCTCATAATAATAACCAAAGAGCTTAGTTACCCATTTTTGTTTCTTTGGGGAAGAAGGTCATTGCTCCAAAAAATACTTGAGGCTTTGATGATTTGTCTTAATTTGGAAGTGTTTCCCTAGGAGATAAGGGCACTAGAGATCTACTGCATGCATAATAGCCAATATTTCCTTTTCATAGATTGATTGGACCAAATGGAGTTCTAACAATTGTTTGTTGGTAAATGCCAAGGATCTTCCTTATTGCATAAAGACTACTCCAATTCCTCTGCTTGAGGCATCACTTTCCAGGACAAAGGTATTTTTGAAATCAGGAAGGGACAAGACCAGAGTAGTACACATAATCTCCTTCAAATATTGAAAATCTTGATCCGCTGCTAGACTCCAAGTGAAAGAATTCTTTTTAAGGAGAGTAGTGAGAGGGGTCACAATCTACCCATAATGAAGAACAAACTTGTAATAATAACCTATTAAACACAAAAAACCATGCAAGCCTTTGATAGTCTTGGGGCGAGGCCAATCCTGCATTACTTCAATATTTTTAGGATCCATCCAGACACCATCCTTGCCAACAATATGACCCAAGTACTCTACTTCTGAGGTGCCAAAGGCACATTTAAATAATTTGAGGAAAAGTTGGTGCTGGGAGAGTAGATGGAGAATTTGATCCACATGGGAAATATGGGATTGCCAAGTTTTTCTATATATGAGAATATCATCAAAGAAAACTAAGACAAAATGACAGAGAAAAGGATGAAAGACATGATTCATGAGGCTTTGGAAGGTGGAGGGGGAATTACACAAGCCAAAAGGCATGACCTAAAACACATAGTGATCCTCATGAGTGTTAAAGGAAGTCTTGGGTATGTGAGATTCTCGCATACGTATCTGGTGGTATCCAGAGCGAAGATCAAGTTTAGTGAAGTACTGAGCACCACTCATCTCATCCAAGAGATCATCAATTATAAGAATGGGAAAATTGTCCTTGATGGTGAGTTTATTGAGGGTATAAAATTTAGGACACATGCACCAAGTACCTTCTTTCTTAAGTACCATGACCATAGGGGAAGAATAAGGGATGTTATTGGGGCAGATAACACCCACTTGAAGCAATTCTTGCACTATTTTCTCAATTTCATTATTTTGGGAAAAGGGATGACAATAGGGGCGACCATTGGGATGAAGACTACCAGGAACAAGGGGAATGGAATGATCATGAACACCACGAGAAGTCGGAATTCCCTGAGGGGTGGAAAAAAAAAATTGATGCGTGGAAAGAATAGCTTGGAGGTCAAGATGCACAGAGGGTGTCTCAACGACTTGAATAGAATGGAGTTGAGCAATAATACCGAAGTGGCCTTTCTTGAGGAGATTTTCCATGCGATGGGAACTAATGATATTAGGAGAACCAACTGTGAGACATTGGAATTGATACCTTTGTCCCTCCTGTTGGAATTACATGGTTAATTCCTTAAAATCCATAAGAATGGGACCCAAAGTGCGTAACCATTCAACACCTAGCACAATGTTAGAACCTCCCATGTCAATGGAAAACATATGAGATTTCGGGTGGTAATGTCCAATTTGAAGACGAACATTTTCAAAACGCCCACCACATTTCATGGACCCACCATTGGATATCATAATTTGAAAATTATTGACATCATGAATATAGCAATTGGTTTCTTGGGCAATGCAACAATGAACAAAATTGTGGGTGCTACCACTATCAACAAGGATGATGACCTTCCTGTGCTTAATATAGCCAATGATATTGAGGGTTTGTGGGGAAGAGAAGCCAATGAGGGAATGCAAGGAAATAAGTGGGTCAACTTCAGGTGGGTCATCAGGATCCTGGGTAGCATCGGGAAGGGAGGGCTCGCCAACAAGGGAAACTGTCACATCATCTTCAGGAAAATCTTCGGAAATAGCCATAAATATTTTTTGTTCCTTACACTTGTGCCCCATAAAATATTTTTCATCACAATTATAGAAAAGACCCTTCAATTGGCGTTCAACCATTTCAATCCTAGTTAGTTTTTGGACCTTGAGGGGAGTGACACGGTGGTTAGGATTAGTGGGTTGAGGGGAAGGAACAAAAGAGGGTTTTTTGTTCTAGGAGAAAACAACTTGTTGGGCCTCTTTAGCACATGTATTAGCTTCCAACCAAGTCTGAGGGCGAGCCATGAGAACCTGGGATCATATTTCATCATTGAGGCCACTGATAAAACATTCATGAAAGAACGCATTAGACATGCCCTCTGGTCAAAAGGCCAAATGATCAAAAGCAGTGATAAAGTCTTCCACTATGCCCGACTGTTTCAACTTGGTCAAACGACTGAGATAGTGGGTATCAATATCAAGGCATGCATAGAGATCTGCAACAAACTAGTTCCAGGAAATATATGCTTGACGTGAATTTTTATGCTATTGCCACCATTTCTAGTGCAACAACCCTGCCTCAGTAGGTTCTGCGTGACCTCCCGGTCTTAGGATCATTCCAAATATTCCCCTGAGTCGGATTGACTCTTTGGTTTCCCCACAGGGAATACTTCACACACACAAACATGTGTATTCCATAGGTCCTTTTGAGTTATGCCTACGTGATCAAACACCGGTGGTAACTCCACAACCGACCAACAAATGTGATCAGGGCTTTTTCCCTTTCGGGATTTTAGATTTCGCGATTTTGCAAATCCTGTTGTCGAGCCCCTTGTATATTCAACCTATGAAACCTGAAATGTCAACGAGGGTTGACTCCTTCAATGCGCCAAACACACGCCTCTTATTGCCACTTATTTTGACTTTTTAGGACTTGAGTGATCGAACAACACTCGTTTCTCTTCTCTTATGATTTCCCAGTTTCTGAAATTTCCCCTTTTTGGCGAGATTGATGGTCTTTCAGGACTTTCACAGAAGCTCAACCACCTCTTTCGGCTTCCGTCACACGTATCCTCCAACTGGTGATTGGGACCCTGCTTTCAGATTTTCTCTCTTCATGATTTCAGGAGTTGCGTTGACATGCAACTCTGTCTCTTGACTCCCAGAACCTCGAAACCCGATTGGGCCCATGGCTATTGTCCTTCAATGTTTTTGGGAATTTTTCCTTTCACTCTTCAGGATTTCTCGACTTGCGAGATCCACAGTAGAAAGATTCCTCACCTCCCAAAACTTCGATCTCTGAATTCTCGAAACCTCGCCTCCAACGTGATCTATGGCTGAGATCCTCCATGATCCGACGACTCTGGATCTTTCATATTTTCATGAACTGGGAGTTTGAAACTCTCGATTCCAAAGATCGTTTCCTCCTCTATTTCCCAACACCTGAAGTGACGAAATGCCAAAATCCAATAATTCACCTCAAGGCACGTCGCGTTTCGTGACTTTGGTATTTTCAATGCTAAGCACCCTGACTCCTTTTCATCAAGATTCCCGGTATTTCGAACCCCGAAATACCAAAATTTCACACTTGATTATCCTTTTCGCGAATCAGGAGTTTGAGTGAGCAAGGGTTTTGACCTGCACTCCCAACTTACGGTTCCCGAATTCCTGAAATGATTTGATGGCTCAGACAGACCATGATCAATGATCCATGTTGATTCTTGATGTTAGGGTGGTGGATGTGTCCAACTCCTAACCACCTTACATCTCCTTTGGATCCTACGGTCCTAGTGACTTCGTGAGTTCTCCATGGAGAATTCTGACCGTCTGATTCACTCCTCAAGAATCTCTGGCCAAACTAACTTGGTGTCCTTCCATTGAACTTAACTTCTATGTGATGATTTCTCTCCCTGTCTTCCTTTGAACTCTTCAAAGGTACTAACCCTCCTGAGCTTTCACTTGTGAACTTAAGTCTCCAAGAGAGATCCTGCCCACACTCCTTGCGGAAATCTTTCAAATAACCCCTGGTTATTTGAGTCTTCGACCCTGTGCACTCTTTGTAATAGAATTCCTTGCACCTTCACCTTAGTTGATAACTTCTAAGGCTTCAACTAGCCTACGCACACCTTACACGTCTCTGTGCTTCACCTGCACTTCTGTTGGTATGAGAACAACAGTATCTCTCCTGAGCTTTCTGAGATAAAACTCAAACTCTTATCAATGCACACCTTGCATATGTTTCACTGCACTCCTTGTAGGAACTCTCAGGATGAGAAACAATTGAAACTCATTCTTCCCCTCTATCAGACTTCATACACTTAACATGAAATCACACATTTAACCCAACATTGAAATAATTGCATAAATAGAGAGAATAAAACAACTGTAAACATAGCATTCAACAAATGTAAACAATAAGCATCATAACACCATGAATATTGAGTCAAAGATTTATATATTAACTCAAGTGCTCCTGTACATGGGTTGTTCTCTACATCTCTCTACTACAACTCAACATCTAATGAAAATCTGAATTCCCTTAACAATGTTCTTCCTCTAATGATACAATAATACAAGGGTGAGGGTGTCTATATCCGTTTTCCCTCCTACGCTTCTAAAATTGTCTAATCTCTTAATTCAAATCTACCTACTTTCATTAAACAGACTTAATGTTTATTACCTCCGACAGATGAGAGAAAATTTCTCAAGATCTGCTTACAACATGCAAGTACACTTCCTTTAACTACTACATTAATATATGCTCATTAATTTTTCAAAACATTTCAAAAACGTTCGTTGGTGCTTTTCCAGTTGTCTTTCGCCTTTTACGTTGCTTGCTTGGCTGGTCACTTATGATTCTCCTGCATCAATTTCCATCATTCAATATCTAGATAGAGGACAACATAGCAAAGTTTGGCCAACTCATTAGTAATACCATGCAGAAACAAATAATTCTCCATTTGAGTGACCCAACCCGTCGAATTGGATCCATCAAATTTATTGACCTCTAGACGGGGAAGACGGGGTTCAGGATGAAAGGAGTTGGGTTGAAAATGCAAAGATAGAGAGGAATCAACAACATCAGGTTGGTCTGATGAGGACGGATCCATAGGGCCATTCAACAATTGATTGATGGTAGATTGGAGGGTGATAAATTGGGTTATGAATTTGGCTTCCATGGTGTCAAATTTGTGCTCTACTCTTTCAATGCGGGAATTTTTAGAGCCAATATTAGATTTCATCTGTTTGATGGAGGCATGGGCTAGATTGATGGACGCTTGGAGTTATTGGGTGCGAGTGATGGCCATTTAGAAAGGGGAAGTGAGGGTAAGGAAAAATGGGTGGGTGGGAAAACAAAAAGGACTTAGAAGTGATAGGTACCACGATGATCAATGCGAGAGGGGAAATATATTAGAGTAGGCGGAAAAATAGGGAAACTGGGAAGGGGTCACGTTCACTGAAACAAAAAGGATTAAAAATGAACGGTATGGTTGCGATCAAGAAGAGAAGGGAATCCAATGGAATAGGTCCCAAATTATTGTGTTGGTCTGAATAATACCGCAGTGATGAAATTCCCAAATTCTTAACATGAACTAAGATGTAGTAATTTCGGAACCGAATGTAGAAGACACAGTTGCACAATAATAGATCTTGCATGTTCTATTTTTTTTTTTCCTCCCCAAGGGTTAGTGTATTAAAGGGTTCTACAGAAAATGGTTTGAATTGTGCTATAGCTCTCCGATATACCTGTGGGGTCCAATAGTAGTACTCGGCCCAATATCTCAGAGCAACAACTAAGGAGGCTAGACTGTGCCCTTAGCCTTACTACCTGACTACCCAGGTAATAGAGAGTATCTTCCGGAGTTCCCTTCTCGGTGGCACTATATAATTCAGGAAACCAATCAATTTATTTATGGAGGGCTTCAAGAGATGTAGGGCGATCTTTATACATGTGTTGTCTGATGCGCTACCACTAGAAGGGGTACCAACATGGGTTAAAATGGTGGCCAACAGATGTGCACTTAATTACCTCTTGAATTTCCCGTGTGTATGAATCCATGACCATGGGTTTATGCGTGTAACGACATATCTCTGTAGATTTAAGACACTGGAATACGTCTCTACCTTGAAAAAAATTAACCCACAATTTTCTGTCGAGGAAGGTGCTCTGATACCACTTGTAGTATTCCAGATATAAAATAGTATGCAAAACATAAATAATTATCTAGAAATGGCAGAGAAACAATGATATAACAAGAACAATACCGCAATAATACCAGCATAATACCAGAATAATACCAGAAAGAGCACTTTGATTACTGAGAGCAATGTTCACTTGCCTCTTTGAGGGGGAAACCTCCAACAGAGCAGAGCTCTATTACAATAATATCCAAGACACAAATTCTCATACCCTCTATTCCTATTTATACTAAATCTATCTATCCAAAAGAACAATATAGAGGAAGATCCTTCTATAAGCGGAAGCTTCTATTAGGTCTTCTTACATTTGACTTAGTCCTCCTTATTTCTAGGCCTTATTAATATTGACCTTTATTACATAGAAATATATTATTCTACCCACTTGAGGGGTTAGGTAGGTTAGGTCCCTAACATAAGTGGTCAGCGCTGGAGTTGACCATCTCCTTTCATTTATTGTGATCTGATAGTTCACTCCAGATCAACGATTGATGATAGTTCGTGACTTCGGGGCTTTGACCTTCAGGTAAACTTACCTATTCTTGGCTTCTTTTCACTGGAGTGGTTAGCGCCAAATTTTACCGTTTCCTTTCCTTTACTGTGATCTGACGGTTCCAATGTTTCATTCTAGATCAACATTTGATGACTGTTCGTGACTTCGGGGCTTCGACCTTCAGGTAAACTTACTTGTTCTTGGCTTCTTTTCACCATAGTGATAAGCATAATAGTTGACCGTTTCCTTTCCTTTAATGTGATCCGACAGTTCCAAATTTTCACTCCAGATCAACGATTGACGGTAGTTCGCTTAATCTGAGACTCTGAGATACTTTTGACTTACACTGTCCTTCCGCTAAACTCGATCGGATGGTCGAGAATTCATCCGAAGTCCCTCCTTGATCTAACGACTGGAAAAATTTCATGACTTCGTGAGTTCATTCCTATGCCTTATCTCCAATGTCCCGAAACTTACACTATCCTTCCACTTGGATTTGATCAATGGTTCTAACTGATCTGATGGTTGTGATTACTCCCGAAATTTGAATGGATGATTAGATTTCCGGTATCCTTCACATGGGATTATTCTGTGTAGGCTCTGGCTTTTTCATGATTTGACGGTCCAAGATTTTCCTGCGAACTATATCAACGAACATGATTCTTCCTTCCAAGATTTGGTTTTATACTGGATTCTTATACACCCTATTGACATCAATGAAAATATCGTACCACTGTGTCCAACATTCTCCCCCTTTGGCATTGATGGCAACCTCTTATTTTTGAAATATTTCTACTTCTTATTAATTTCCTCCCTCTTTGACAAAAATGACATAGGTGATCTTTCTTCGCTCCCCGTGTGGTAATTCTCCCCCTGAGCATGTGCCCATTTTATTTTGATACGTTTTTTTGTTTTGTTTTTAATGAGGTTTGTGAACTACTCCCAATTTCTGTCGAATATTTTCAAAATTAAATTTGGGCAAAGGTTTTGTGAATATGTATGCAATTTGTTCTTTGGTGTCCACATACATTATTTTAACCACTTTTTGGGTAACCCGTTCTCTTAGGAAATGGTATTTAATTGGGATGTGTTTGGTTTTAGAATGAACTAATGGATTTTTAGATATACTTATTGAACTAGTGTTATCATAATTAATAGTAGTGCGATTATCATATCTTATTTGTAAATCTTCTAATGTTTTCTTCATCCAAAGAACTTGTGTGAAACAGGATGCAACAACAATGTATTCTGCCTCTATTGTAGATAGTGATGTGGATTTTTGTTTCTTACTTAGCCATGATACCATACATTTTCTTAGGAAAAATTCTCCTCAACTGGTGCTTTTCCTATCATCTATACTACCGGTCCAATTTGCATCAGTGTATGAAATTAGATTGAAGTCTTTATATTTTGGATACCATAATCCAAGTTCTAATGCGCCTTTAAGATATCGTAATATTCTCTTTACTACTTTTAAGTGAGTTTATTTAGGTGCATATTTAAATCTCCCCACGAGTCATACAACCTACATGATTTCAAGTCTTCTTTCTATTGAATAGAGAAAAAATCCAACCATTGATCTATACATTGTTTGGTCTAGTTTTGGTGAGTCATCTTCTAGGCTTATTTTACATCCAGTGACCATGGGAGTACTCATAGGTTTACTATCTTCCATTTGGAATTTATTTAGCATTTCCTTGATATATTTGTCTTGGGAAACAAATATTCCCTTTTTTGTTTGAGCTACTTGTAAACCTAAGAAGAAGGACAATTCTGCCAGCATAGACATTTCAAATTCTTCTTGCATTTCGGTTGCAAAATTTCTTCTTAGCATAGTAAGATTACTTCCAAATATAATTTCATATACATATACCACCATGAAAATCATATTTTGATTATCAATTTTGATTTATAAGTTTTTTTCAGTAGTCCCTTTCTTATATCCTTGTTTCTGCAGGTACTGATAGAGCCTTGAGAACCATACTCTGGGGCCTTGTTTAAGACCATACATGGCCTTTTTTAGTTGCACAGATAGTCCTGATTTTATGTTAACATAAATCCTTATGGTTGGTCAACATAGACTTCTTCTTCTAGTGTTCCATTAAGGAATGATGACTTGACATCCATCCGATAGATTTTGAAGTTTCTAAAACATGCACATGCTAGGAATATTTTGATGGCCTCAAGTCTTGCTACTAGAGCAAAGGTCTCTTCAAAATCAATACCTTCCACTCGGGAATATCCTTTGAAAACTAATCTCGATTTGTTCTTTATAATATTCCCATTTTCATTTAGTTTGTTCTTGAATATCCACTTGGTTCCCACCACATTCTTGTCCTTGGGTCTTGGAACTAGTTCTGTAATATCCCTCGATCGAACCCAAATGTAAATATAATCCAAGTATATTTAAACTAGTGAGCTGTTTAGACATAATTTTTGTAATACACCTTTCATGGCATGGTGCACGCATATACTGCGTAGTAAAGGGATGTAATGTGCACATTTCGGAATACCACGTGCAGTAACTAAGGTGCGCACAACCTTAAAGACAGAGGATACAATGCGTAGTAACTAAGTGCGCACAATATTAGGGTTAACAAACCTTTATGTATATAATATGAATTATAGGATGGTGAGCCATTATTATAAGACGGAATGATTATGTCTTGGAATTAGGCTAGTGCGCCTAGATGTTAAAGGCTAGAGCGCCTACTTTGTACATGAATCATGATTAATATAAAATACATCACTGCGCGCAGACTGACCACGATAAAAGAGATGGGGGACTGAACTTCACTAGTTAGGGAAAGGGAGGGCCAAAAGTCAAGGGAATATTATATTAATATTTCTTAAAACATAAAGTATGGATAATTAGTTTATCCTAAGTTCTAAAGTTGGGGACAAGTGGACAAAAGTAACTTCCGATATGACAAGTGTCAAGTTGGGGACATGCATTCATATTGTGGGGAAATTTAGTTCAGAGGGGGATTTTTTTCTCACAGAGATATCTTACGAACGGGAAAGGGGGGGACCATCAGGCAGACCATCATTTTTGACAAATATTTCACCATGATTCCAAAACAAACTCAGTTGTCTATTCAATGACTCCATGACCATTTCACTCATACTTTTCGTTATCCTTGAGACAACCATTTTCACCTTTCCGAAGCCTGTTTTCCCCATCATTTTTGGTTGGTGTACCTGGTTAGCTTGGAGCGGGATTGAATAAGTGGGTTTTCAAGCTCGTGAGTAGTTCTTTGAGTGAGATAATTGTTGTGGATTGATTTTCCTAGGTGCTAAACTGCAGTTACAACGCTTTGAGAGTTCCGGTTTGGCTTGTTGTTGAAGCCCTGGAAGGGAAGTGGGGTAACTGAGGGACTGTTGAGAAGAGAAGGGGCACGCTTCCTTATGTGGGACAGGCATGTGGGGAATGAGAGGCTGTAGGCTGTTAGTTGAGTGAGCACCTGAGATAGATTCTTTTCTATTGTCCATGAGCCTTAGCCTAGATAGAAATCCATTTACCCTAGGTGGAGTTCAGTCCCAACTTGGGGGTGATTCACTATTGAGAGTGATGAACAATGTATTCTATGGCTGGGAGGTTCGTGGATGGTGTTACACGTCAAAATTACTCAACTGGATAAGTTTTGCATATTCCTCTCAATTGTCGTAAGTGTCGCATCTTCCTTACAACTTTCGCAAGTGTCGCAAGTTGTTCACAAGTGTCACAAACGTTGTTCAAGCATACTTCCATGCCAACGACACTAAGGAGGCACTTAAAACATCTCATGTACTTTATTTGGAGAAGAGGAATTGATTATCTGAAGTCAAAGGACTCTTGACACCTGAAAAGAGCTTTTAATCAAAGGTTCTGGGGGTGAGCACTCCCCTATATCAGTCTAGGGAGCGCTGGCGCTCCCCTATAAGGTTTCAGAGAGAGTTATAATGCTCTCTTTCCCCTATGAAGGAGCACTATCCACCTTTAGGGCACTGGCGCTCCCCTCAAGCTTCTTAGGGAGAGCTATAGCTCTCGAATGCCCCTTTTGACGGAGCGCTGCCTAATCTGGGGCAGTAGTTGGCCCGTTGAGGAGAATAAGGAGAGGATCTTTCAAGATTAAAAGGAAGTTGCATTCAAATTCTCGGTTCCATCAGGAGATCCCTGATCTAAGGAGGAGGTTCCTCAACTTGTTCTAAAGATAACTCAAGAGGTTAAGCTCCTCTTAACCTATATAAGAAAGCTCTATGATGGTGGAAAGGGGAAAGAATTGCTAGCATGAAACCTATGATCTCATAGGAAACACACAGTCAACCAAAGGAGAGTGATCAGTGAAGCTGTTGTTATCTAGGTTGTTGATCTTTCGAGCAAGGGTTAGACGAAGAGGACTCGAAGAAGTTGTCGCATTTGCATCTATGATTTTAAGTACTACTGTCGTTATTCTCATTAATATGACATGATTGGCCTGTTTCTTTCTAGTTTGTGTCTGATGTTACATGAACTTATCATTGATAGATAGATCTATTTTCAAGCTAATACCAATAGAGTAGGAAGTGGTCGTATCTTGTTTGTCTACAGAACTCAGTGAGGAGCAAAGGACCGGAGCTCGACTTGGAGCGTGCAGGGACAAACATCGATAAAGAGGTACTTTTGTTCTCCTTCCTTCTCATGTGTTAGTCTCTATAGATTTGAAAGGAAGTCAGTGTCCACGTTAAGCATTTTTCTATCTAGAGTTAGGGTCAAGATCTTAGAGGCGATCTACCTGTCCGTAGGGAGATTTTCCTACAACAGAAACTGGCGACTCCACTGGGGAGATAACCTCAAATCGAAATTTCTTGTTTTGATTTCTCCTCATTGACCTTGTTCTACCCCTTGATTGTTTTAGACCTGGTTCACTCCTCTTTTGATTGGTTTCATGAGCTGATTGGCTCCTTACCCCATCATACTCATCCTAATTGTCGAGATTGAATTGCAATTTTTGGAATTTTTGACATTTTGGGAGTTTTTGAACCTGGTGCCCCTGTCCCTGTGTTAACAAAGAGCCAACACTCCCTAATAGCCTTACACAGAGTGCTATAATGCTCCTTTCCCTTGGAAACAAAGAGCCAACCCTCCTTTGGCCCATAAACCTTCAAGAATTGTTTTTTCAGGGTTTTTTTCTCTGTGTTTCTCCTGTTGGGTAACCTTGTGAGTCAATTCTTACTTTTTCCAGCTTTGACATCTGTCTTTTCCTTGAAGAACAAGCATCTTGCTGTTTGGATTTCATAGCCTTCTTCACTATTTTTGTTGATTTTTTCTGCCATTTGGAGTTTGAAACCCATGCATTGTCTTTCTCTCCTCATCAACTGAATGAAAAACGCTGGCGAAGGTCATCAAAGGTCTACATATCTTTTCATTTTGTTTTAGTGAAGATCATTGTTCTTTGACTTTTTCTTTTGGGTGTGAAGTTTGTTTTCTCTTTGATTGTTTCTTTTATTTTGCTTCTTGTTTTGATTACAACGAGAGGGTGTGTTGTTTGTATGATTCTTGCTCGTGTTGGTTTGATTTTCATTCATCCAAAAAGATAATTAGCAAGATGAGCATTGTGTTGAATTAATCATTATTCATATGAAAACAATAAAAAGCATCTTCATGATTGATTGTGCATGTTAGAAGGCATATCAAAAGTTTTATCATCACATCAGGATTTGATTTGAAGAAAATTTGCTTGAGGACATTCCTTATTAGTGCTTGTTAGTGAAAAGAACTTTCTCTCTCTCCCTTAGATAGATGTTCATAGAAAATAAATGAATGCTTATCATCTCTGATGCATTTTTTGGACTGAGTCATAATTCCATTCGTTTCACTTCCATGCACCCCTTTTTGAGTAAAGAACATCTATAAAAATCAACGCTAATTAAAAATTATTTAGAACTTTTTCTTTTCTAGGATCCTCCACCAACAGTAGAGTAGACTTAGTACTTTGGATTAGGCTATGAGCATAACTCTCCAAAGTTTCCAAAACAAACAGTAGCATATTGAGTTAGGGAGAGTCAAATCCAATCATCATATAAGTTTTCCTGGGATCCCCCTCTCACATAGGGGTTACGCACGAGGTCGCATTCGAGTGAGTTACGGAGATTATCCCTCTGTGGTTCAACTGATTATAGTGGTTAGATCGTATTATGGGGATCACTTTGAGGTAAATCCACAATTACTGCGTGGAAGCCTTTTAGTTGATTTTGGGCTCGATACCCTGCCCATACGTTCGGATCGGACTGTCGATTGTTCTTGCCCAGGGGCTGACTGCGAATTGGTAACATTAGTGGCCATAATATTTAGGGTCTTACACAAGGTGATAGTGAAGGGAAGTCTCACTGTACCTGGACCAGACATTGGTCAAACTCACTCGGGCTCCTTGGAGGGTAAATCCACAATTACTGCGTGGAAGCTTGCACCAAGGCGTAATTCCGTTAAGTAGGTCGCCATTGTAACTGTTCCACCTTATCCCCGCCCCTTCTGGACTTGATCACGTGATGTTGGATTTCATCACCAACTAGTATGGTCATCAAAAGAAGGCCCTATTTGCTTGGTTGTGATTCTTTGATTTCTATTAGCGTATGCTGTTTATTTCCGATAGTTGGCCATAGATTTCTTTCGCCGACTCTTTTTCGCCAACATCGAACCTCCACGCCGTTCATGGAGGCTACAGGGACTTCCTCCATAAAATATGGAAGGAAATACCCCTTTACCCCCTCATTCTACGGAGGAATCTCCTCAACAGAGTGAGGTTCCAAATACTACGACTTCCCAGGAAGAAATTCCCACTCCTTTGGAAAATTTTTGAATTGTTTCATAATCTTCGGAAGCTTACCGCATTCCAGAGGGATATGAACGACGTATCCTCCATCTGAATTTCACTAGTGAATTTTTCATCGTCAATCCTTCTGACATTCCGGCTGGGTCTCATCAAAATCCTTTAGCCGACGACCCCTTTTGGACCATAGACATTGTTCAAAGTCCACCACGCTTGGTGCGAGATCTTTATGGGACAGGGGAAGGTGCTGACGCACCTTTTTCCTACACCATACCCCTAAATCATTTTATCGGTACCACCATTTTTACAGCCACACCGCCTGTTGGTACGAACATACCGTCCGTTGGCCTAAGGTCTACTCTCCCGCTCCAGACGGCCCATTCTACAATGGTCCCTCACATTCTGACTATCCTCGCCGGTAATGCGGCGGTCAATCAAGCTGCGATTGGCACACTTGTAACACCAAGACCTACAATCCCTTTTGGATTCAGGGCACTGAATGCCTTCACTACCACCACTGCCCAAGCAACCACTACCCAAGTTATACCGGGAAGTTCCATACCTATCCAACAACCCGGAGGGACCGGTCTTGGTGGTCCTAATCCGCTCGGTGGCACCGGTCAGTCTTTTACATCTGGTTCTCAAATTCTGGGAACTCTACCTCAAACTAGGGGGCATCCTCCCACTGGAGGAAAAATCCCATTCGGGGGGCACCCTCATGCTGGGGGGAAGCCTCAATCCGGAGTCTACCATCAACCACACAGACAAAATGTATCTGCCGCACCTAATCCGTGGAACGTCCTTTTTCAAGGGAACCCATAGTTCCCGACAGGACAAAATTATCAGACTTCACAACAACCCCCCTATGGACAAATGCCAAACCCAACCTATAACCTGCAAAACCCAGCCGATTATCCTCCGCTCACACATGCTTCTCAAAACACCTCAAATCCTGTGTTCTTTGGTCAAAACCAACCTCATACAAGAGGGCCCACTAGTTATAATTACCCACACAACTCGGTAATGGGCCCTACTGCTGTCCCACCGCCACACCAACATTACCCACAGGTTAACTGAAAATTACCTTTTCTAGCTACACTGGATCTTCCAGACTTGTCTCGGTTAACGAATGATCATATTTATCATTCTCTGGTTTGGCCAGCTGTTCCAGCTAAACTTCCTTCTGATATCCCAAAATTTGACAGAAAGTCCGGAGAAGACCCAAACAACCACGTGATGACTTTCCATTTGTGGTGTTCATCCAACTCCCTCATGGATGATTCTATCCATTTGCGTCTTTTCCAACGAACACTTACGGGTTCCGCAATGAAATGGTATATTGAACTACCACACACATCTTTTCACGATTTCAACTCCCTCGCCATGTCCTTCCTCACACACTTTCAACTGCCCATTCGATACGAGATGGGTACTGAACTATTAACCACCCTTCGTCAGACAAATTCCATACATATCTCCGATCATATTCATGAATGGAGACGACAATGAAGGCTAATCAAAGCGGGCATTCCTGACCAATTATTAGCGGAATGGTTCACTAAATCATTGTTACCCCATATTTCTCATGATGTTTCCATGGGTGGCATAGTCACCGAGGAAGAAGCCATTGCCCGAGCTCAGTACTTAGACTTAGTCTATTCACAATCCGATACTCTGTATGAGCTGATCCCGAACGCTACCCATCCCACTAATGATCCATCCAAACCATCATATGCTTCCCATGCGGATGGAGTTATTAGCTCCGTTAAAACCCAATCTACTACCCAGTCTACTGGAATGATTCAGCGGCCCGCTTTGACGGCTACTCCTAGCTCGACTGCACCCTCTTCTACCCACCCCCAAACTCAGGTCTCTGAGGTGAATGCGGTCCAATCAACCCCTTCACAACAACTTGGGGGAAAGAAGAAAGAGAGAAATAAACCAAAGAAAAACAATAACAACGAACAACCCAAAACCCAACCGCAAACCCCTGCTGTCGGAAAACAACCACAACGAAAACCGAAATTCCCATGTCTCATTTGTGGAGATGATCACTACACTCGAGACTGCCCACATCGCGATGAAGTGGTAAAAATTTTCAAGGGAAATTCACAACTCGCTGTTCTTACTCAGCCTTTTCCACAGCATCAATCTTTAGTTGCCCAAACCCCCACGTCGGAGGGCAGTTCCAACCAACCCCATGATGAGGCCTCAACAAGTGCCCACATTTACATGTTCAACGGGGTTAATCTAACCACTCGCTCTGTGACATATGACACGCCAGTTAAACCTGATAAGCCGAAGATTGCTAACGGTTCTCCGCCAGACCCGTTACCATCCTCTGCAAATCCTCCGTCTGTTAACCCTCCATCCAGGCCACTCCAGATTGAGAAACCTTCTTTTGACTCCATCTTATGCCCTCCTAAGAGCACCATCCAGAAATCTACTTTCAATCCTAATTCACGGGCGGCCCAAAATTACAATATTGTAGAAGATTTGGCCCAAGCACCATGTGCTATGTCCGCCTTGGAAGTTCTACAACAATGTCCCAACCAACGTAGAATTCTCTTAGCCTCTATCGACACTTTCAATCTCGAGTCATCAAACAACCTCACGTTTAATATGGATGATCATCAACCGTGACTCTCCCACCAGTTAGCTTTTCAAATCGATGTTGTTGTTCACAATCAACAAATCCACCGAACTATCCTGGATGAGGGAACCTCTACCTATTTCATGTCTCTAGCCTGTTGAAAAGGCTTAAAATCACCTGCCCTTAATAAATCCCCTACGATGTTATGCGCTTTCGATGGACAAGGTTTTCATCCTCACGGATTATTACAATCCTTAGTCGTTCAGTTGGGCGGAAAAAATGTTACCGTTGATGTCGAGGTGGTCGATGCCCCCCTCGATTACAACTTATTACTCGGAAGAAGTTGGTTCTATGCTATGACTGTCGTCGCCTCGTCGGTGTTTTGATGTGTACAATTCCCCCATCAAGGTAAAATTGTCACCGTCGATCAACTTGATTTCTGTACACTCGATGCTCGCATCCCTGCCACCAACAACATTCCTTTTTTGGGAGACCACCCAGTTACGTATGAAAGCATTGGTGTTGGATTATTGAAAGATTCTAGCCTTATGGGTACTTTCCCTACACCACTTCCACCTACCGCACATCATATTTCCATCGTCAATATGGTCTTGACTATGCCTTATCAATCCTTGGAATCATCTGACCCTTGGATTGTACCTAGTCCTTTGGAATTCGATGTGCTCAGTGACACCATGCCATTTATCCCAGCCGAGGATGCATATGTAGCTATTCAATCTGCCTCTCCCTCTTTCGACAATTCACATTCGTTGGCACCCGATGCCTACTCGATACCCTCATGGTTGGATTCCGTATCATCTGTCGTTGATTACATTTCCCACATTTTTCCTTCTGACGAATTGATAATGGAAATGATCAGCATCAACGATCTGCCTTGGGATGATAGCCATCATTGATCCTCTTTTCTTCCACCGTTAGAAGAAATCCACCAAGACATACACTCTGTCTCCCCTCCCAATGTTACCAATGCTCCACAATCTCCTATCCTCACACAAGATACTCTCTCTGAGGGGAACATGGGTAACATCTCCACTACAATTGTGATTGACATTTCAATCAAAGAAGGTGTCATGGAAAACATTAACCTTGGTGCTAATTGCACACCCGAAGAAGTGGTCTCTTACACCGCTTTGTTTAAAGAATTCCGCGATGTCTTCGCATGGAGCTATGAGGAAATTCCCAGGATCGACCCTTCAATCCTCGTGCACAAAATCAAAACTTACCCTGACGCAAAACCCATTTGACAAAAGCTTCGCCCGGTTCATCCCAAGAAAATCGCAACTATAAAGGAAAGTTGAAAAACTTCTAAAATCTGGCTTTATTTATCCCGTCCCTTTGACAGAATGGGTCTCCAACCTTGTTTTGATTGCCAAGAAACAAGGGACCATCCGTGTTTGCATTGACTATCAAGATCTCAACAAATCTTGTCCCAAGGACAACTACCCTACGCCCTTTATCGACCAAATCATCGATAATTGCGCAGGGAGCGTAATTTTCTCTTTCATGGATGGATTTTCTGGATATAACCAGATTGAAATCTTACCTACTGATCAACATAAGACAACCTTCATCTACCCTTGGGGTAATTTCACCTATCGAAATCTACCCTTTGGCCTTAAAAATGCTGGTGCCACTTTCCAGTGGGCCATGTCGTACGCGTTCCACGACATCAAACATATAGCGGAACCATACCTCGACGATTTACCCGCCCATTCGCCAAATCGATTCGATCACATCGAGCACTCACGGACAATTTTTTTTCGATGTAGGTTCTACCGTATTCATCTGAACCCACACAAATGCATTTTTGCTGTCGAATCTGGTGGACTCCTCAGTTTCATTGTCTCCAAAGATGGGATCAGAGTGGATCCCTTAAAAATTAAGACCATCCTAGCCTTACCCCCACCTACCAAATTAACCCAACTCCAAAGTTTGCAAGGAAAAACAAACTTTCTTCACCGTTTCATCTGCAACTATACTGAGATCACTAAAGGATTTATGTGGTTATTGTAAAATAGCATCCCTTTCATCTGGGATGACACTGCCCAACGGTCATTTGATGCCCTCAAGAATGATTTGACCCACGAACCTTTGTTACATCCCCCCAAATATACAAATGATTATATCCTTTACTTGGCCGCTTCTACTTCCACCTTTGAAATGGTGTTAGTTCAAGAAGACCCCAACGATGAAGAACATGTGATTTATTATCTGAGAAAGAGTTTATCTGGACTCGAACTCAGATATTCGCATGTCGAGAAACTGGCTCCGGCAGCTGTCATCATTGTCCAGAGGTTTTGCCATTACATCTTATTACACACCACCACGGTAATCAAAGACTCCAACCCTATGTACCACGTCTTGACACGTCAAGTACTTGGGGGGAAATATTCAAAATGGATAATTATTCTCCAAGAATTCAATCTCGAGTTTACGAAGGCCAAAGCCAAAAAAATCCCTGGTGTTTGCCGAGCTCATCTGTGCTCTCCCTCATGCCGATGAAGACATCGAAACTAGAGATTCTCTACCCGATGAATCTCTCTTCCTCATCAACACCTCTGATCCTTGGTACGGGGACATTCTCCTCTACCTTCAAACTCAACTTTTTCAGCCCAACATCTCTCGCGAAGAGCATCGACACATTCATCACCACTCTCGTCGTTATCTCATCATCGACGACACCTTATATCGTTGTGGTATTGACACCATCATTTGGCGATGTCTGATTCACGAAGAAGCTGAACGCATTTTGAACGATTGTCACCTTGGTGCCTGTGGTGGTCACTTTATCGGGATGGCCACAACCCAAAAAATCCTATGTGCCGACTACTTTTGGCCCTCGATTTTCAAAGACTGCATCGAGGCTGTCAAAAAATTCCCACCCTACCAAATATTTAACAAGAAGGCATGCACCCACCCTACTGCGCTGCACCCCATCATTGCCATTGGCCCCTTTGCCAAATGGGGCATCGATTTCATGCAGTGTAAGCCTACCTCATCCGGGGGGAACGATTACATCATCGTCGCCGTCGACTACTTCACCAAATGGGCTGAGGCTATGCCTACCTTTCTGAATGATGGTCGTACTGTAGATCTGTTCCTTTTCAACCATATTATAACTCGTTTTGGGGTACCACGTGCCATTGTCACTGATCATGGTGCACACTTCAAAAACCAGATGATGAGTGAGTTACATGTCAAATTGGGTTTTCGCCATGAATACTCATCCCCTTACTACCCACAAGAAAACGGACAAGTTGAAGCCATCAACAAAGTCCTAAAAACCATGATCCAACGCATGGTAGGGGAAAACAAAACATCATGGCATTTACAACTTTTCTCCGTTCTTTGGGCTTATCGCACCTCTGTGAAAACTTCAACTGGATTCACCCTTTTCTAGTTGGTCTATGGCATTGAAGCCGTCCTACCAATCGAGTGTGAGATTCCATCACTCAAATTGAAAATAGAACTTCTGCCCCACACTTCTGCTGAAGAAGAACGATTCTTATATTTATCCAAACTAGATGAAACACGTCGTGATGCTGCTCTCGCCAATGAGGCACATCAGAAACGAATTAAGAGTCAATATGACAAATCCATCCACCCTCGGACTTTTGCAGAAGGAGACTTAGTCCTCGTTTACGACCAAGCTCACGATAAATTGGGGACAGGAAAGCTAGAACCTATGTGGCACGGTCCTTACATCCTGAAGCGTGTTCTACATAGAGGTGCCTACGAATTAGTTGATCATGATGGAATTTCCTTAGGAGAGCCCCGAAACGGGATTTACCTTAAACATTACTATGCCTAGATCATCTAGCATCTGTACTTTGTACATTATTGTATTTTAGTTTGGTGCGTCTTTTTCTTTCGCGTGCTCGAGTCTTTACCGTTGCCACTCATGACTGTGCTTGTGTTTTCATGCGTAGATGACGTCTTCCTTTCCTATCATTTTTGGGTTCGTGGATGGTACTAGCCGACACACCCAGAACATTGCTTTGGCAACATGGGTTATTTACCAATTTGACGAGGTGGTGAGTTCAAGAGGTATCTGCTTAGGACCAACAACCAACAATATGGCAGAATATCACGCTGTCATTGGACTGTTGACCCAAGCCTCCTCTCTAGGTATCTCTCGTATCATTATCTACTTAGATTCCCAACTCGTAGTTTATCAACTCAACCCTATCTACGCTATCCGTAGTCCTATCCTACTACGCCTACACTTACAAGTCCATCGTCTTGAATGAATGTTCGATTACATTGAATATAGACACATTCCAAGAGAACTTAATAGTGTTTCAGATTCGTTAGCTAATTATATCATGGATCGATATCTTGCCCACATATAAGAGTTAAGGAAAGCAAAACTGTACATTACATGTAAATTAAAACACATCAAAAACATCATCATGTACAAATCATTGGCACTGTAAAAACTCGAAACTGTATATATATATATATATATATATATATATATATATATATATGGCGTGACTGAAATGGTTGGATTACATCAAAAAGTATGTAGAAGAGCAAAATATTGGGTCTTTTCACCCATACAACGTTGCCTGACAAGGCATACAAAAATATGATAACCGGAGAGACTATAATCTCCCCGCACTACATTGTGTTGCGAGTAACACAACACCGCGTGCACTATGCACGTCAATAGAGAATTGATATTCTTTGGTACTCCCACAGTGTGCCTCTGCAGATGTAAAGACACTTCTCCCCTCCGTAAAGGAGGAATGCCCATCGTAAGGCCTTGGAGGTTTCTCTCAACCTCCCGGAGACTTATCACTGGTATTGCCGGATTTGTTGCAATCGGGACGCCCCCACGACGTCCAGGTATCGGTATATCATTCGGGCACACTGCTCCCTTGTCTACATGTTGAAAACAACACATCTGTTAAAAACTCTTCTATATACCCCAGAAAATATATATATACATCAAAAACTTAAAAAAAACAAAAACTAGACAAGGTATGGTTCAGTCTCTTACCGGATACATCCCAGTCTTCCCCCGTGGGAAAAATCAAATCCATACTTCTGCGGAAATCTACCTTATCACAAGGGAAGTCCTCTATCCATAGATACTACCGTCTCAGACAGGTAAAGAAATCACCAGTAAAACGAAACTCTGACTCCAATACTAGCCTTGGAGACAGACTAGTCCACCTCTCCATCCTCGGTTCATCCACTGGTCGCACCGCCAGTGCTATCTGAGGCTGCATCTAGGGGATGCTCTCTAGGAAAAATGAGACCAAAAATGAGCCATAACCAAACTGCTTCTGCCCTGTCCTGCACTGTGAAATCTGTTCCTTCACATTTCGAAGGAACCCTGCACTCCAGTTGAAGAGTGTTGGTTCCAAACACTGAACACCATAAGCCACCTGCGATCTTGATGCTAGATGAGCACTAGTGCTACCTGTCATGCTCGTGATAGCAAACAGTATAGACCAGAGGGGTAGCTCTCGAATGTCCTTGATAGGGATTCTATCCCCTACCAGCCTTTCTCCTGGGATACAGTGGCATGTCAGATACACGTCCACTTGTTCAGGTAGCGCCTGCTGCCTGAAGAACGATATAGGGACCCTCTTTTCGAGAGGCCTATCAAAAAGTACATGTCTTCTAACTCAATGGTTAAAAGTTGTGTGCCAATTCGAAATCCTTGCTCTGCAACATCCCATAGGCCAATCATATGCTCAAGTAATAAAATTTCTTTCTTCATTTTTTGTAACTTGAAGAATTTGAGCAAAACATAAGCCCGCAAGGCGGCCCGTGTATGAGGACTCTGCAAGGCGGCTAAGTCATCCATCTCATGTTCTCTTTCCTTCCACTCGATCATGGTCGCTGAAGTTAGCTACAAAACAAAAAATCAAGAAATCTATTATTTCCATGTTTTGGCAATTTCGGCAACTTTCAAAAGAAATTTAAAATATGAAATAAGGTGCCCACATCATTTAAAAGTGACCACACACTCTTTTATAACTACCACGCCCTCCCTAGCCATTTAACATTCATCAAATAACAATGAAAACGTTTTAAAAAAAAATCAAAACGACTTTGGGGCTGCGTGGGCACATGGGAAGATTTTTCTATGGATTCCTTGCTAAAAAATGACCTATTTAATTTAATATTGGGGCGTTGGCATCCTATCCATCCCTTTCTAAAGCATTTTTGTAAAAGAATCCCCTTTTCCGATTGATTTTTAAAGAGGCCGATTTAGTTCTATTTGGGGAAACTTAGGGTTTCATATTTTAAAATAAATAATTCTATAAAAATGGATACTAAACCATGTAATTGAAAGAAGATGAAATGGACACCTACCTGGTCTGAACGACAAGAAAAATGGTGAATCGTAGCTCCGACAGCGAACAACACAAGATCCACCGCAAAATGAGATTCTTCACTACTCCAAAATCCCGTGCAAAATGAAATGGTAACTAAAATTTTCATTGTATTGTTATTTATAAACTTTCATTTTTCATGAGGTGTGGTCATTTGTGGGTTTCTCAAATAATATATTGGCTTCACTAAACCCTGGTTTGTAGTTTTGGCATTGCGGGATTTCTAGAAGTCCTGATGGATTATTCACCTTGTCGAACTTATGAGCATAATCTTAGTTCGTTCTCGAGCTCGATAATATGAGAATGTAACCGGGTAAAGTTTTATCTCTTTTTAGAACCCGTACGAATACACGAAAAAATGAAAAAGGAACCCCCTTGGAGTCTACTTTAAACCCTTTTCAGACTCTCTAAATATGAAAAGATTGTCGAGTGACCTTGCTTCCTTTCACACTTGTTAAAAGGTTAGAAAGGGAATATTTCGAGCGATAGTTTACCCCTTTTTCGGTCTCACTAGACTACTGTACGAAAAAGGAACTGAGAGAGTTCTCTTTTAAGTGTTTTTCCAAACTCTATAATCCTGAAAGACCTTTGAGTTTTCTGTCCTTGGACTCGTTAAAACACACATTGATAGGCCCATATGGGACCGAACCCTTACTTCTTCCGGTTCATTAAACGAAGGAAGAGGAACTTACTGAAGGTGAGTTATATCGAGCATGTGTTATCCTCCTCGAGCTCATTAAATCAAAAAGAGGTACTCATCTATCTGGATGGGGGAAAAAATTGAAAGGAGCAAGCCAAGCAGTCTCTTGAGAACATCTTCCGACACTTCTTAGAGTCGCCCTTGAACACGACACTTTGTCATTTGCACATATCATAACCCACTGAACCTTTGCACTGAGCCAATCCTTTTAGTCCCTTTCACTCCTTTGGATCACCCGACGCAAGTCACGGCATCCACTGCATATTTTTGGTCCATGTCACGTTTCTGCTGTTGTGCCTCAGTGTTCAAGGAAAGTATCCGCCTCTAGAGTCAACCATCCCAAATATCTTGCCTCAAAACCTGTGTCAATCTATGCCCATTTGATATATCCATTACATCTCTATGTCTATTTCATGTCGTTGATGGGGGATACATCAAGGCCCTCCCTCAACGATTCTATTCCTGTCGACTTCAACACATTATCTAGGAATCAGACTTAGAAACCAATTAGTACTTTGGGACCTGCATGTCTAAATGGCAGGCTCCCTCACATTCGACAGTAGGTTTACATCATTGACCTCTGATCAGGTGATTCCACGAATGTTCGACCTCGGCTCATCTATTCACATTTGGTGGAATGTACTAGGGTACCTTGGGGATCATTGACATAATTGGTGATTTCCCTCACACTTGTTAATGGTTCACACCATTGACTAATAATCAAGTGGTTGCTGCCATGTTCGACGTCAGGACATCTATTCACATGGTTAGAATCGTACCACATCGGGATCGGTAAGAAGACCCTGGGTTGAGTCATCATTTTGATATATGCTTTTCCCAGGTTGCGATGGAGTTTTTATTGGACAAATAACACATACACTGTTACATAGATCCACTTTGTATTGGTCGTGGCTATGTCTTGTCATCTTATAGATCCACCGTGTATTCTTCATGGCTACGATTAGTCTGAGTCATTAGAGTATAGATCCACATTGTATCTTCGGTGGCTATACCTTTTTATCAATACAATTATTGATCTGCAGTGTATTTTATAGCAGCCATATCTCGCAAGTCTCGATCACCCAAGCATAGGTATGCCTGCCTTGGGTTTTGAAATATGTCATGATATTTGTTGGATGTTTGTGTGAAGCTTCCGTTAGGTTCTCAGAGTCTATACCCTTTCTTGAACGTCTACAAAGTATTTCAGTCACCAATTCACAACTTCTAACTTCATACTTTGGGGGGCATTCTGTTACACGTCAAAATTACTCAAATGGAAAAGTGTCGCATATTCCTCTCAATTGTCGTAAGTGTCGCATATTACTTACAACTTTCGCAAGTGTCGCAAGTTGTTCACAAGTGTCGCAAACGTTGTTCAATCATACTGTCATGCCAACGACACTAAGGAGGCACTTAAAACATCTCATGTACTTGATTTGGAGAAGAGGAATTGATTATCTGAAGTCAAAGGACTCTTGACACCTGAAAAGAGCTTTTAATCAAAGGTTTTAGGGGTGAGCGCTCCCCTATATCAGTCTAGGGAGTGCTGGCTCTCCCCTATAAGGTTTCAGAGAGTGTTATAATACTCTCTTGCCCCTCTGAAGGAGCGCTATCCACCTTTAGGGCACTGGTGCTCCCCTCAAGCTTCCTAGGGAGCGCTACAACACTCTGATGCCCCTTTTGAGGGAGCGCTACCTAATCTGGGGTAGTAGTTGGCCCATTGAGGAGAATAAGGAGAGGATCTTTCAAGATTAGAAGGCAGTTTCATTCAAATTCTCGGTTCCATCAGGAGATCCATGATCTAAGGAGGAGGTTCCTCAACTTGTTCTAAAGATAACTCAAGAGGTTAAGCTCCTCTTAACCTATATAAGCAAGCTCTATGATGGTGGAAAGGGGAAAGAATTGCTAGCATGAAACCTATGATCTCATAGGAAACACACAGTCAGCCAAAGGAGAGTGATCAATGAAGCTATTGTTATCTAGGTTGTGTATCTTTTGAGCAAGGGTTAGATGAAGAGGACTTGACGAAGCTGTCGCATTCGCATCTACGATTGTAAGTACTACTGTCATTATTCTCAATAATACGACACGCTTGGCCTGTTTCTTTCTAGTTTGTGTCTGATGTTACATGAACTTATCATTGATAGATAGATCTATTTTCGAGCTAATACTAATAGAGTAGGAAGTGGTCATATCTTGTTTGTCTACAGAACTCAGCGAGGAGCAAAGGACCGGAGCTCGACTAGGAGTGTGCAGGGACAAACGTCGATAAAGAGGTACTTCTGTTCTCCTTCCTTCTCATGTGTTAGTCTCTATAGATTTGAAAGGAAGTCAGTGTCCACGTTAAGAATTTTTCTGTCTAGAGTTAGGGTCAAGCTCTTAGAGGCGATCTACCTGTCTGCAGGGAGATTTTCCTACAACAGATGGTCTATAAGAAGTTGGTGACAGTCTTTCTAGGATAAGTACCAATTGTATGATATATGGATATGTTGTTTTGTCATTTACATGCCTATGTTACGATTTTATCATATATGTAACTATGATTGCTTGTGTGCTTATGGGTAATTTCCTGTAAATGATGCATGTCGATAATTCCTATTATTTTAATATAAAAGTTGTATGTTACATAAAGTAATTGTTTGTTTATGTCTAGATGTAAAGCTTCCATGAGCATGTTTTATGTATATGTTTTAGTTGCATGCAGTCTAAAGAGTAAATTTAGGTGGCATTTCTTAGTTGAATACTGGGTATGCTACTGTATGTTCCACAGTATGGGAACGAAAGTGTTCCTTAGAGTAGCATGGCTCAACTTGATGGCTGGGAATGTTACCAACTAGCGTCAGAGCATGAGTGGTTGCTCTGGAGTGGCGTACCCTGGCCTTAGGATGGTCAAGGGGGGATCATTATAGTATGGTATTAGAGCCTCAGTTCAACACTGAGATTGGATGGGCTAGAAGGCTACAATTGAAGTGAATATTCACGGAAAAGTAACTTTGAAGTGACCAGAATTAGAGTCATAGAGTGTCCTTGGAAAAATTCGACATACTGGTGCACATGGTAAATTTGGCACCGCACGGGAAACCGTGGCGTGCCAGTGTGCGCGTTAAATTGTGGCACTGCACAAAATATTATTATGTGTAGATGCATGCGGTGAAATTAACCTTGCACGGTAAGCACACACATAGTAAGGTGCACATGGGGTGCACAAGTATTGCTTAACGTAGAGGAGTTTTGTTGGTACGCGCACAAGTATGAGTATAAGTTGTTTCATGACGGTGTATTCAGTAGTGTGCATGGATATTTGAGCGTGAAGGAATATGTTAAACTTGACATGGTGCATGCATAAGAGAAAAATGCATGTGGAAAATCGATGCGCAATGGATATTGGTGCACAATGCCAGAGTAGTGCACGTAAGTAGTCAATACGATGAAGAAGAAATGCATAGTAGATTTAGGTGCTCAAAGAAGCTTTTACCTTGTAATATTGCTATGCACGATAATATAAATGAATAGGTCAAGTTAATGCACGCGAAGTCGCTTGGAAGGCGAGCAGTCTGAGTTTAAATTGCATAATAATAAAAGAAAAAAAATAAACACATAACCGCATTGAAGCATTAATTAAAAAGAATTACGAATTTTAATTTCTTCTGATTTAAACAGATGAAAATAAATATAAGATTACAAGAAAAACTTATTATAAAAGAAAACAAGAGTCATAACATCACCAGATAGAAATTGTAATAAAACAGTCTAAAATCCATTTCTGTATTTATATAATCATATTAATCACAAAATTATAAAAGGGTGATGACAACAATTATCCTGTTATAAAAAGGGTCGTTGAAAAACAAGTCTATCATCTCTTGTACTCTTTAACTCCACTACCAGTTGTTCAAAATTCACTGAGACATGCTTATCTTAGTTGACGACTTACTTCAACTTAGCGATCTCCGCCTTTAAAGAAGAGTCTAACCAAACCGATTGATTTTCTCCAACACTTTCTACTGCTTCAACCGTAGATTCCTCCTTCTTATGCTGCTTACTCCTTTTCTTCTTAGCAACTGGCCTATTGATGACTAAATCCTTTAGAGTGGGATTCAGCCTAACTTCCAATCGTGAGTCTATAACTGAATCTGTGTGGAACTTAGTTTCTAGAAGGTTGGGGATACCGAAATCTATCTTTATAGAGAGAAGGAAGTTGAGAATCTTTAAGATTACTACGATTATGGATACACAGATATCTTCATACTTGGGGAGTGGTAATGATAGAACTCCATTTATGAAGTGTATATATATTACATACAAAGAGAGTTGGGTTTCCATGCTTGGCCAATCCATTTTGAATAATTATCTTTTGATTTCATTACATGGTGGCGTTCAGCTGACGTCACATGGCTGTGAAGTACTGAACGAATGAAGCAGGGTGATCTGACTAGCCATCGCCTGCTCCATGAGTGGTGGATTTGACATGTTGAGACACGTAATACTGTGTCTTGGCGAAAGTGGTTTCGAAAAAACCACCTTCTTGCACAAGAGCATCTCGGAAGGCACTGCGCGTCAGCGTTCTTGAGACTCGGGTCTTATATAGAATTTCCATGGTGATAACACCAGGAAACCGAGAGTGATAATGGTGATGTGTATGTTGAATCGAAATGGTGCATATTCTCATGAATTGCAGATTTGTTAGTCTGATTAGTTTCGATGGCTGGAGGTTTTGCAGAATTAACAACAACTCGGTCAGGTCAGACCAGTGTAGAGTCTGTATAAATGGAAGAGGCACAGGGGAATTAAATTCATCTAGAGAAGAGCAGAGGGATGGATGTCCATTTGGGCATGGAAGGAACGTACTCCAATGGTCATGGAGAATAAAGGAATGAAGATATGAATATGGATGAGATCATTAAGAATTTGCAGAAGGATGTCCAAATCCATAAAGTTGATAATGAAAGTCTTATGAAAGCCAAAGAGCAACAAAATGACTTCAACATGAAGCTATTGGAAGGTTTGAATAGAATAGAGAAGAAATTGGTTAAGGAGAGTGACTCAAGTAGATATGAGAGTCACAAATATTCATAGGATAAGGGAGAAGTAAAAATTCCTAGTAGACATCACCATCATCCCCATAGGCATTCCCATAAGAGAGCAGGCAACAACTCAAGTCTATCCCCTGTCAGAAGGTATAAGATATCTGGGGTGGATGAGCTGCGAGGAGAAATGAACAAAATCAAACCTCCTATATTTTATGGTGAACACAAAAAGGATGAAGATGTTGAAACATGGTTGCTAGGCATGAGGAAGTATTTTCAATTTCATAATTATTCTTCTCATGCTGAAGGTAGAATCATTATCTATCAAATCAAAGGAAAGGCCTACATGTGGTGGGATCAACTTGTGTAGGTGCAACAAATTGTAGAGAAAAGTGTTACTTGGAGAGAATTCAAGAAGTATTTTGAGAAGAAGTACTTGACCAAGAGATACTATGACAAGAAAATGAAAGAGTTCTTTGAACTCAAGCTTGGAAGTATGACCATATATGAATATGCGAGAAGGTTTCTAGAACTGTTGAAGTATGTCTCTTTCATTAAGGATGATACAATCAATATTCAACGATACTTAAGTGGATTTCCATCATTCATCAGTGACAAAATATAGTATGATGATCCCAAGACATTATAAGAGACGATAAGGAGAGCTAAATGCTTATATGACCAGCTGAAAGCAAGACCAACTTTCCAAAAGGCTTGGGAAGATGATAAGAAATTCAAGATGGATTAGAGGAAGAAGGGAGCTAAGCCACCATTCTTCATAAATAATCCACAATGGCAACAAACTCATAAGGAAACTAGAGTGATTGACTCAGGGAGTTAAGGGCCAAGAAAACCACCTATGCAATGTTGGGTTTGTAAAGGAGACCATAGGTTCAAAGATTTTCCTCACAGAGGAGAAAAAGGTAGGGCTATTCACAATGTACAACGAGCTGAGACAGTAGAGGACATGGGCAGAAATGTGCCAAGGATTTATGTATCCCTGGAAAACAAGCAAGCAGAGTATCAGTCCCACATGATTGAAGTGGAAGGTATGATCAACAACCAAACCCTTGCTATTTTAATTGATTCAGTAGTTAGCCATATTTATATAGACCCTAATTTGGTGGAAATTTTGTAATTTCCAAGAAGAAAGCATGGGAAATCCTGGTTAGTGAAATTGGCTATAGGAGCCAGAAGAAAAGTTAATGAGATGGTTAAGTCCTGCGTCATAGACATGAATGGACTAAATACCAGGGCAGATTTGAACATTTTACCCTTAGGTTCCTATGCATGTTTAATTGGGATGGATTGGTTGGACCCACATTAGTCTATATTGGATTGTCATAACAAAGAATTCACTTGATTGGATGCAGAAGGGAACCAAAGGAAAGTGCATGGAATTCCCAGGACAATAACCGTTAGAGAAATTTCAGCATTGCAGTTGAAGAAATGTTATAGAAGGGGATGCCAAATATTTGCAGCTTATATGGAGGAGACACCTGAAGAAAAGGTGTCGAATTTGGAGAATTATGAAGTCCTAAAAGAGTTTGAATATGTATTCAAGGAAGTACCAGGACTAACCCCAAGGAGAGACATTGATTTCTCTATAGATTTGATGCCTGGAGCAACGCTAGTATCAAAGACTCCTTACAGAATGAGTACACTAGAATTGAAGGAGTTTCAAATGCAGCTTGAAGAACTTCTGAAGAAGGGGTATATACACCCAAGTGTATCACCTTGGTGTGCCCCAGTCTTGTTTGTGAAAAATAAAGATGGAACGTTAAGATTGTGCATTGACTCCAGACAATTGAATAAAGTGACTGTTAAGAACAAATATCCTCTACCAAGGATTGATGACCTCTTTGATCAATTGAAGGATGCAAGGATATTTTCAAAGATAGATATCAGATCGGGATACCATCAGGTAAGAATTAAAGAAGAATATATTATCAAGACAACCTTTAGGACAAGGTATGGTCATTATGAGTTCACAGTGGTACCATTTGGATTGTCAAATGCACCAACTATTTTCATGTGCTAAATGAATGGTGTTTTCTGAGAGTATTTGGACAAGTTTTCCATTGTATTTTTGGATGACATTCTTATATATTCCAAGTCAAAGGAAGAGCATGAACATCATTTGAGGATGGTGTTGCAAGTATTAAGGGAACATCAGTTGTATGCCAAATTGAGCAAGTGCTCATTTTTTCAGAAACAAATTCATTATTTGGGGCATATCATCTCAAAAGATGGGATAGCAGTGGACCCTGAGAAGGTAGAAGCCATTAGAGAATGGTTAGCACCAAAGAATGTGATAGAGGTAATATCTTTCATGGGCCTTGCAGGTTACTACAGAAGATTCATTGGAGGATTCTCAAATACAGAACACCCAATCACTTCCTTGCAAAGAAAGGGTATGAAGTTTTAGTGGACGTCGCACTGTGAAAGGAGTTTCCAACATTTGAAAAAATTATTGACAAGTGCTCCAATACTAAGGATTGCAGACCCAAATGAAGATTTCATTTTATGCACAGATGCATGTAATGAAGGGATGGGTAGAGTCCTCATTCAAAATAGATTCGCAATATGTTATGAATCAAGGAAGTTGAAAGAGCATGAAAGAAACTATGCCACTCATGATTTGGAGTTGGCAGCCATAGTACATGCCCTGAGGAAATGGAGACACTACCTCATGGGAAAGAGGTTTGAGCTAAGAACATACCACAATGGTTTGAAATATTTATTTGATCAGCCAAATATAAATGCTAGACAAAGAAGATGGTTAGAATTTCTAAGCGAATATGACTTTGATATAAAGCATATCAAAGGGAAAGAAAATAAAGTGGCGGATGCACTCAGTAGGAGGGTGCATCAGCTTCAAGCTAAAACCATCAACATGTATCAGGCTGATGTTAAAAGAAAAATTCTAGAGACTACAAATACAGATCTGCAGTACAAAGAATTTGTAGCAATGCTACAACAGGGTAAGATACTTCAAAATATGGATATTTATAAGTTGGAAATAGATGGAATACTGTTGCACAAGAACATAATTATTGTACCAAATGTCCAGGAATTGAAATGTATAATTTTGCATGAGATGCATAATGATCCTTATGCAGGGCACCCTGGATATCAAAAAAACGTATCAGCGGTCAAGAACCAATACTTTTGGCCAGGTATGAAGAGAGAAATTGAAAAATACATCGCTAGGTTTATGTAATTCTAGAAAGTTAAAATAGAGAATAGGAACCCAACAAGATTGCTGCAAACTTTGCCCATTCCTTAATGGAAGTGGGAAGTGGTGATAATGGATTTT
>ML828357.1:13989-39944 GCA_009831015.1 Picea engelmannii
CCACTTCATCCATCCATGCCAAAACCCTAACTTACCAAAACCCTAAAAGTGATTTTTCTTTGATGTGTGACACTTGTAACTCATCCAAGAGGGGTAGCTTTGCCTTCCCAAGTATAAATAGAACCCCTCCCTCACTCATTTCTTCACCATATCTTGAGCTAAGGTTAAGCTACTCGATTTCCATCTCATCTTTCTTTCTCTTTTCCATCTTGCATCCATTCTTTTCTCTTGAGGGTTTTGGAGAAAGTATTTGCTTCAAGACTTTCTCTTGAATAATATAGAGAAACTTTGGAGGATTTTGGAAGAACAACAAGTATTCTTGTCTCTTCTTGCATATGATGTAATATTGTGGATTTGGCATCACGGTTACATAGAGTAGATTCTTGGGCAAAGTATTTTACTTGAGTAGATTACACAATGCGTATTCTTGTTGATCTATATATGTGGGTTTGCTAATAGGATACACGTATTTTATTTTGTTAGCTTATTCAACCATATTATCTACTTGTATGCATCACATGTGTTGAAGTTTTGCAGGTCTGCTTCTAGGGTTTTGTTGGGATTGCCTCAAGGAAAAGTCCTCCCTCAAAGCTCACTCAAACTCCTTCTTTTCTTATTCTTTTCTTGTCGTCCATTTCACATAATATTCCAGCTAGCTTAACATCATAGATTGGTCATATTAAAATACTTTTTATCATACAATTTTTTATGTGAAACATTTCTACCCTAAAACAAAAAATTTTCTTCATCTATATTGTTGTGTGTAGCTTTCCCAGCAAGCATAGCTTGTTGGTTTTTGCAGGTTCTTAACAGGTTGAGAGGGTTATGTTGCCCAAAATCAGCCACACAACACTCCAAGACCCTTCTCTTCAAGTGGGTAACAAATATCAACCTTCCTTCTCTCTTTTATAGCTTATTGTGCATAGATCTACTCATTTTTAATGGCTCATAGCTTGGGAGGAAAATTGGTACGACCTCCCTCCCACGTGTGGGCTTAGAGTTAGATTTAGGTTTAAGTTTGTCATTTCAAATCATCTTCTAAAGCTAGGACGTGAGGTTTAGCAAGTGTTTTGTTGGTAGTTGTGGTTGCTTGTTTACTTCTCAACCTCTTTGGCATAATAAAGGTAGGCTTGCTTCCACCTTCTGCCATTGAGTGGTTTGTTGTTGCTTATCTCTTTCTCTTTCAAGTTTTTCTTATCTTAATAATTGCCTACACCTTGGGAGAGACATCCCCAAAATCGTAAGGCTAAGAAAAATAATGTGTTAATGATTTCTTAATGCTTTGATTGTTAAAATATTCTAGATCTAGATCTCATTCATACATTAGTCCTTAGCTTAATCCCTTGGGGAATAATCAATTTGCTTAATCTATTTTGCATGTCTTAAGGATATCATAAGTTCTATTTCATTTTCACATGCTATAATCCAACACTAAATAGTTTAATGCATTGACGGTATCATAAGTGGTTTTCTTTTCATGCTATCTCATACTTAAGGCCATTTGCCATCACTTAAATTAATGTGTTGTTGGATATGTTGATGGTGTAGACACACGTCTAAATCTTAAGCTTTATTCTTCACACTCAACATTCTCTCTTAATTCTTTAACAATCATAAGATAAGTGGTAACAAACTTGATTTTCTCTCTTTTTCTTTGGCAAGTTGTTCTTGCCCTTGTTCATTAGCATTCTTTACAAGCTCTTCATGTTGTGGCTTAAATATTGGTGATGCATTAAAGATTTATTTCAGCTCTGTCTTTACACGCTTTACATGTGTTAATGTGGTTCATTTTCATGCTTAACAACACATATTCATAAGTTGCATAAAGTTTCAGTTTTAAAATTAAATCACCTTTTTAAGGCAACTAAAAGTCATTAAAACGCTCTCTAATACATCTAAAAACTTAATCCATTGATACATAAACTTAATAGAATTAATAGGGTACCTAAAACCACCATCTTCGGCATCTAAAACGGGGATAGAGGAAGGCAACAGAAGGTGCTAGGCCAGGGACGGTCTCACAGTGCGCGATGTCCTTTCTGGTAGTACTCCGTTCTTTAGGGTTGACCTGTGAAGCTATGGTAGGCCTCGTTGCCTCACTTCTTGAGCATCCAACAACCATTTGGTAATTGGGGGAGGAATTTTTTGGTCAAGCACTTAGTTAGGGTAATAAAAATCTTTAAAATTTTTAAAACCCTTAACTCACTAAGTATCTAATAACCTTGGTTTAAATTGACATATCTTAAGGTTTAAAACTTATAAGCATAATCTTCCAATCTCATCTATAAGTAATACTTTGTGAGTAATCAATTAAGTGTATTAACTATTGTGGAACACTTGTATTTAAAGCTTCTAAATCTTCTAAGTGTCCTTGTGATGTTTGAGTGTTGATGTTGCCATTGATAGGCTTAATGTGTTGATGATGCTCATGTCTTGATTGTATCTAATTCCCTGCACATTCAAACACAAATGGTTAGCTTGTTCTATTGTAAATTGTATCTTATTATATTGTGCATCTAGCATTCATTAATTGTAAGTATCTAACCTTGCTGTAGCATAAGTGTATCTTGATAATCATTGTAATCTTACTTGTAATTAAACACCCTTACATTTAGTTGACCCCTTGCCCAACCTTAGGCTCTAGTCTTAGTTGACCTAGGGAAATACTTGCTTGACATAGAAACTCTTGCATCTTGCATTGTTTCCTTTGCATCATAGGTTAGACTCCCCTAAACCTTAACTAATTAAAATCTACTCCTAGAACTTAACGTAAATCTCATCTAGAAACTAGGGTCTACCCCCCTTGGATTCTCTAGGAGTAAGCCTAGACAAAAGAGGTTCAAGCCAAAGTGACAACGTGAGCTTTGAACCTAGGCATTGTGCCTCCAAGGACACACTAAGTGAGAAGGACTTAGCTTACATTTGCAAGTGTGTATAAGGACAACAACATCTTTGGCGTCGTTGTTGGGGATAAGTCATTTATCCTTGGTCAAAATGACTTAACTTAATTTTTTAAGAACTAAACAATAAAACCTTTAGTCCCTAAAAATTCTTTGAACTTGCATTGGTTAATTTTGTGTGGTTCCTTTCCAAGTGGCGACTCCATTAAAAAACAAATCTAGCAAGTATACTGCAAGGAGCAATCTTTGTGGGCTGCTTGAAAGTCTTGGAGAAGAAACACTCACTGATATCCAATTCTTGTTCCAAACTCAATAATCTAACTTTTGTTTTCCTTCTTGTTTTTTCTTTGTTTGATGCCCTTGTATGTTTGATAAACTTAGTCATCTAGCGACTCCACTCTAAAATAATTTGACAGAGTATTCTTCAGGAAGGAACTCACGGCTTGTTTGCTTCATCTTTGAACTTGAAAAAGTTTTTGGATGAATCTAGCATGTTTCCCTTCTTGTTGGATCCTTAGTAATTTTGGGTCCCAGATTTTTTTTCAACGAGCTTTCTCTTGAAACCTATTGATTTTTTAGAGATAGTTGGTTATCCTCATGATATATCTGAAGATGTTATTGATAACTTGCCTGACTATCATAATTATGGCGATGCTAGTGATCACATCAGGGCCTTCACACAATGTATTGATGAGTGGTGTGACCCACCTATTTATGAGGATGTCTTAATGCAATTGTTTGTCATGAATTTTTGTGAGGAGTATGCTTATGATTGGTTTTTTCTTCATAAAGATAATGAGATCAAGACCATGCAAGATTTTTTGCATGGCTTTTTGGAAAGATTTGGGAATGATTAGGATGAAGTTTGGATAGGTTCCTTTTGTCATAAGATATGATTAGTGACTAGATAAGGGTTAGGTAGTGGGTTAAATTTGGGGAAGAGTATAATGACTTTCCTATTTTTCTAGAAATGCCATCTTTAGGAAGAAAATCCCTAATCACATTCAAGATTAATTCTTCCTAGTTATTGGAAGAAAATTTTACATGATTGGTTAAAGATAAGTGGGTGCCTTTTGATGGGTCCTAAAGTGTGTGAACTACTCTTTAATTTGAGAAAAAATTGAAGATAATTAAAAAAGATGCTCTTCATTGGGCATAAGAGAAATAAATTAGAGAAGGAAATTGTTGCTATTGAGTTAGAGATGAATGGATTATATTTTCAAGAAATGGTTCGATATCTTAATGAGTACAAGTTGATGGTTAATCATTTAGAGAAAAGGAAAAGAAATATATTGACAAATAATGAAGTAGCATGGAGGTTAAAAAGTCGAACACTACAGTTAGAGTTAGAATATGAAAATATGATTTTTTTCCGTGAGTATGCACTTCATTAGAAAAATGTTAATGCCATATGGAAAATTAATAGGAATGATGGATTAGTGGCATATAGTTTTGAGGATATTGCAAGAGTTGGTATTGATAATTTTAATGATATTTACAAGGTTAAAGGTAGGGTTTCAATATCTGAAGTGGTTAGAATGACTACCTTTTTCTTATTTTTGTAAATGAGGTATACAACGAGAGATTATTGGAGGAGGTTTATAAAGAGGAAATGGAATTTGTAGTCCACATTTTTCAAAAGGAAAAAATTCAAGGGCTTCATGGGTGGCCCATGGAATTCTTCCTTGGTTTTTCTAAGGTTATTGAAGGGGATATTTTAATATTTGTTGATGAATCTAGGAGGACTAGGAAGATGATTGCTTCTTTCAATGCCACTTTATAGCCTTGATTCCAAAATCAGATGGCCCCTCTTCATTTGATGAATTGAGGCCTATTTTGTTTTGTATAACTACATATACAAGAATGTCAAAAAAATTATAGCCATGAGAATTATAGTCATGAAGTTCTCTCAACCTTTTTAGAAGGATTTACAAAAAATTGATATATAACTCCATTTTGAAATATGGTTTCCAATTTCCAATTTCCAATGTTTATTTGGAAAAATAACAAAGCTATGTTTGAAATATTGTTTGATATGGGTGGATGAAAAATCAATTTTAATATCTCCCTGGAAAGAAAATAAAAAAATAGTAGCCATGGCCAAAGATCCTAAGCCAAAAGAAGTCATGACTCCTACATATCTTAATACCTTGAGCTTTACAACTCTACCACATGCTTTTCAGTACGGGGAATTGTTTCAATAATACAAAGAGTAAATTGGTACATACTTATTCCAACCCAAATGAGTAGGATGTATAGAATGCCATCACAAACAAGAATGTTTGAAGGTCCCAACTACATAATGTGGTGTTTGATCCCAAGCTAATTTTGACTTGTGGCCCTATTTTCCCTAACTTATTAGATGATAATGGATTTGATTGTTGCACTAAAAATTATTGTCATTGTTGTGTACTAGGATCCAGAGGAGGCCATGGAAAGAGGGCGTAGATGGCGTAAAACTACTAAATTGCCGAGAGGAAAGTGGGTGGAAGAGGATATGACAACAGAATCTGCAGATACAATAAAGGTAAGAAGACAAAGCAACCTCAACCAAAGGAGGAAGGTCTTTATGAATTCACAAATGCTACAACATAGAGGAGATAAAATCATTTTTTTTCCATGTGGCCTTTGAGGTCAAACTTATTGGTTGAAAATGCACAAGAATGGTGATTAAATGTGATTCTATGATCAAGGGAAAAGTTTGAAAATTAGGATGACCATGTGGGATAGGGATGTTGGATACTTTTCTTGTTGAAATTTTGACTTGATGTATATACCTAGGGTCATAAAATTGTTTTTTTTTTCAACTCCAAAACATGATATCGATATGTAAAATATGTGACCAAGGTGAGGTTTTCTGTTGGATAGCATATTCGTTGAAATGCTATAATTAATGTACTAAAAATTATTGACTATGTTGTGTATTACAGGATCTAGATGAGGCCATGGAAACTGATCGTATCATATCAAATGAGGACACAACGGATGACGCGAGACATCATGTACTCTAATTTTGACTTAACTTAGGAAAACTTGATCTGATGGCATTTTGTGATACGTCCATTTTTTTCACAATATTATTAAAATTTATAGTGTATTATCCAATCTTGTCAGAAATTAATGCATGTTGTTGATTATTTTAGATGGAGATTGGAGCAAATGTAGAGCTTGAGCATTCAACTAGCAAAATAAAAAGATATGTACGTGGACGTGGACCTAAAAATGTTAAATCATGTAGAGAACAATGGGTGGAATATGATATGACAATGGATCATGAAGACACAACAAATGATTGCATTGAACAAGAGGTTGGTTTGGACTATAGTACATGGGATGAATACTTTGAGGAAATTGTTGTTTGTGGATGTTTTGTATGTCGTGGAAAGAAATAATTCAAACGAGCGATTGTACAAAGAAATTACATAGATTATGAGCTTCTAGTGGGTAGTATGCCTCCTAAAATTGATTTAAATCCAATAGGAATTGTGGTAAGAAATTTTCCAATTTGATATAAATAATATGTATACTTATTTTAAGCATTGTTTTATATTATTTAAATAAATTTCTTTTTCTTAATAAATACTTGTAGGATAAAGTTCTTGGTTTAAAGTTTCCTAGAGCACCGACTTCTAGCCTAGAGGGCGATGATAATTTATCATATGATACATCTAACAAAAATATGTGTACATATGCTAGCTCCGAAGATGAGGATTTGATGAAAACAAGTAACAGAACAAGAACCGTTTTAAAGATGCATAATTTTCTTAAAGACAAGGGGAAGGTGGACTACATACTCTATGAGAATGAATGTGATGGAGATGATGACTTGCCCTTGAGTTTGAGATCAATTTACAAAGAGAAATTTGATCGTCGACTATGTTGCGATTGGCTCATTGATTAACAACTACCTAGAGTGTACGAGGTGTTTCAATTTTGGGGATACAACTACATGATGCGACCCTCCAATATTCATGGAGCAAATCTAGGCCTCTTTATTTTCCAAAATGCCCATGTGGGATCTAAAAATAGAAACAATTCACAACAAACCACTAGGAGATTAATGCCATATTATGGCCAGTCATATTACAATGGTGAATGGAGAAGGTTAGCAAAATATAAGCTTAACATGTCAACATATGGTCTAAATTTGAATATGTATACACATCGTCTCCAATTGGAAAGTGGAAAAGAAATGAATAGAGGTCATCTTATGTATATAGATGGACGTTCACACACACAAAAAAATATTGCATGTTTTATAAATAGTAGTAAGGGAAGGGACCCTAATGTAAGACCAAATTATCAATTTGTTGAAGTTATAAATGATAAAGATGGAGATATGGAAAGAGAGGTTGATAGATTGATAATGGCTAAGGATATTATGGACCTTACCATTGGGGATGATTTATTGATTAATTACCCCTTCTTAAAACACACTCCCGCGTGAAAGAAAAGGGAAGAACAAGGTCTCCCTAAGGATGTTAAAAACACAAATAATAATCAATGAGTGTGGATTGACATTTTATAAACTATGTTGTCAAAATCATGTTTTATTTTAAATTGTTGTATAAAGGAAGTAGTCTATAAAATAATGTTTTGTTATCCAATTGATGTATATATGTTCATACATTCTATATTTTTATTGGTTAAGACGTATTTGATTATATTTATTTGAAATTGAGACAATTATGATTTGTCCAATTGTTTCCAAACATTAAATAATGCTTGTGTTTGTTGATAGGTAGAAGATATTGATGATACACCTACTAATACCCAAGATCAAATTGGGTTATTAAGATTTGAACGAGATGATCTAAACCATCCTTTAAACCATACCAGGGTGAAAAGAGAAACATTGAAGAGAATACCACTAGTTGATAAATTTGAAGAGATGATGAGATTAACATACATTGATGACATGCCACATAGCTTTAATGATGACGATGATAGTGAAAATGCTGTGCATGAAGAAGGATCGAATGAAATGCTTACTTGTTTCTTTGGGAATGGAAACAACGATGACGATAATGATCATATGGTTGACAGTAACAATGATAGCAGGGGTAATTACCACCAATGTAATCTTGATGATAACAACCTGAAAGACTCAACCAAGAAAGCTGCGAAGACACTTGTGTTCATATTGGGTGCAAGTAGAACCTCAAAACTTGCATGCACATTGATATTATTAGAAATCAAGTCACTATTTGGTTGGTTAGACAAAGGATTCACTACCCTAATGAAGTGAGTTGAAATGTATTTCTTACTTTTCATTGTCAATTGGGGTACGTAATTCATAAACATTCATCAACTTCATTTATATTTCTTTAAGGAGATTTTAAAACCATATATTGTATATAAATAGTCCTAGTATAGATTGACATATCAAACATGTTCATCATAAGTTAAACATTCAATTGATTTAATCTCTAGTGATCTTATAGGGCACTAAAAACTAAAATATTCCCTGAAGAGAATTTGTTTCCATCAACTTGCAGAGAAGCACGCCAATTGTTGGTTGAGTTGGGGATTGAATATAAGCAAATTAATTCATGTAAAAATGATTTCATTTTATACAGAGATGAATATCAAAACAAGGTAGAATTCCATGTATGCAAAGAGAAGAAATATTGTACATATGTACAAGGTCCTATAGTTCCAAAGAAGGTTTTACGTCACATGCCAATTATACCTAAAATTCAACAAATGTTTCCCTATAATTCACTTGCACAATTGATGGACTGGCATGCAAAGAACATGAGTAAAGATGGATTCAAGCGAATTTCGACTGACTCCAAAACAATGAAACACATAGAGGAAAAATGGCCAAGTAAATTCAAAGATGAACCACATAGTATTAGGTTTGGTCTTGCAATTGGAGTGTACCCATTCTCTTTCCTAAGATCAAATTATAATGTCTGTCCAATCAGATTGATAGTATACAATATTCCCCCATGAATGAGTGTTAGAAAGGAGCACCTTATGCCGACTCTCATTGTTCTAGGAAAACATCAAGTTAAAAATATGGATGCTTATATTGCACCTTTTATTGATGAGATGAAACTACTATGGAAATGCATAAGAATGTATGGCATATCGCATCCTCCATCAAATAGCTCCTTCATGTTGTATGGTGTGTTATGTTGGACTATTCATGATTTCCCAGGACTTGGTGTCTGTTCTGATAAGATAAAATATTTACGTATTTACACTCATTTTATTTTCATCCCAACTTTGATACTTACTTTTATACTATTATTATGATGTTATTAACATTACTTATTAAATTGCAAGGCTTCAAACAAAGGGGATATTTGCATGTATAAGATGTGCAGATCAATTTCAAGGGCGATATTCTAAATATCTACATAAATTTATTTATGCAAACAACACGGTTTTTCTACCAACATATGATATGTTTAGAAATCGTCTGAAGAATCAATTTGATGGAAAAGTTGAAAATAGAGGCCCTCCCATGATTATGGGTCCATGTGATTGGCTTAAGAAGTATGAAGATGTTGAATTGAAGGCTTGGGAGGATTTGTTTTCCCGGGGTGATTCAATTGAAGAACCAAAACAAGTTGTAGTTAATATGCCAGAAGGAATGAAAATGAAATCCATATTTGATGAGCTCCCTTACTAGAAGGATCTATTAATATCTCACATATTAGATCCTATGCACATCTTCAAAAATGTTCCAGATTCTATATTTCGACATATATCAGGCAAAGATAAGGACACCCTGTCTTCGAGTAGAGATATTGTTCTTTCGTGTACCAAAATTGATAGAAGACATTTGTGGCCAAACAAGGAAAATGAAACATATGCAGAAGCTCCATGTATTTTGAAAAAAAAGAGAGCTATACCAACTAAAAAATATCATTCGTTCAATAAGGACACCTACTGGCTATGGATCATCATTGGATAAATATTTTACAGTTGATGGACATATCACATGATTTAAAACACATGATTTTCGTAATTTTATGAAGGTATTATATATCATCATTTAAGTTTTACTGGTAACATTGATTAAGTATTAAATATATTTTGATATTTTGTTGTGTGAGAAAAATTACTAATGACCTTTGATAAATGTGTTTGATAGCATATCATGCCATTAGAAATTAGGGGGGATTCATGCCTTACCGTTGACTTAAGGAATGCCATAAGTCGATTTTCAACATTTACAAGGTATGTGGTATGAAATGTTCATGTGTGAGAGCCATAGAGATATAATATTCCATTTTAATTTTTCACTAAAGGTTCATACTAATTTACTATTCTTATATTAGGTGGGTGACCTCTAAGGAGATCCACGTGTTGGACACAGCGACCATACTGAGAGGGGGGGTGAATCAATGTAGGGCTATTTTTACTCCTTTACAAAAACACTTTAGTTAGCAATCGACATTTACTCATTATTCATTACTTTCATTTATAACAAGTTGTATGTAAACATATATCAACAACAAATATCATCAATAAGCCATCACCACAAGGAACACAATACATATGTATAAGTTTATTTTATATTACAGACTACAATCCTTGGGGGTTTTTCAACAACAACTGAATAGAGAAACAACTCCACAAGAGAACCAATTCTCAATGCAAGACTCAACCTGCAAATCTCAACACCAACTGAGAAGAGGAATCAATCCTCAATAGATACCAATCTGTCAACAGGCACACGACCTGTTTATACTGTTGATATTATGGTAGCTGCGAGAGGTATTTACCTCCATGTGTAAACCCGGCGAGAATAAAATATTCCGGGAAGCAAGAAGAAACCCTAATTAGTTGGCTAATAACCCTAGAAGACAAGTCAACTCAAGAGAATGACTTGTATTAGGTTATTAGCCTCCAAGAGAAGAAGTCGGCTAAAGAAAATGTTATATACTAAAGAATTAGTACCCAAAATGAAAAGTCGACCCAGGCAGTCTGTTGGAATTAGTATAAATACAGGAGGCCGATCTTCATTCTGACCAGTATTCTCAGAACTATAGAAGCAACACTTGTGCACATTGCAGTTGGGAAATTGTGTGCAAGTTTGGAGGAGAGCTGCTGTTGCAACTGCTACAACTAGCAGATTTCGATTTTGGCTTGGACTCTCTCTTGGTTATGGTTTGGACTTTTTGATCAACTCTTGTTACTCTTGCTTGGTGCACTATCATTGGAGAAATACGCGACACCTTTGTTTGGCTATCTAGCCTAGGGTTTGCTTCCAAAATGATTCTTTGTCAAGGTTAAGGTGCTCGGGGGTGGCTTCGGCCTATGGTTGGGTGACAATAATGATATTGTCTATGGTTAAACGAGGACATCCATTATATTCTAACAGGTTATGGGCCCACACCTCCTTCATTCAGTCTAACCACTGGAAGTGAGCATATCCATAAGGATACTAAGCTCGTTGAAGAACTGCCGCTAGGGTTTCTAGTAGGAGCAGTTACTAAAGCACTGCCGCTAGGGTTACTAGCAGGTGCAGTTGTAGAAACCCTAACCCTGTCGTTAAGGCACCTTAAGTGAAGGGATTGACCTAATTTCCGGATAGACTAGTGCACCCTAGCCTAGCGCATCTCCTGGTACTCTCAACAAGCTAAGACGTCAAGTTTGAATTTTTGGTCAAATCTAGGGTTGACCAAGTCAAAGAAGACATGACTTACTCTATGAAGTCAGAAAACAAGTTAGAAGGGGATTCTAACTTCAGAGCATGGAAGACAAGGATTGATCTCATCCTTGCCAAGAAAAAAGTGTTGGATATTGTGAAAGGAAAGATTGTAGAACCAGATTTTGAAGAAGGAAAAGAGAAGGAACCGCAGAACGTTGCATTTATGGAGAAGTTCAAAGACAATGACATCAATGCCATGAGTATCATAATGGATTCTATAAAATACCACTTGATACCCTACATATCCCATATTGACTCATCTAAGAAGATGTACGATGCCCTAACAAACCTCTTCTCAGTCAGAAGCATTGGACAAGTAATGAGTCTGAAGAATGAGCTCCGTGACATGAAGATTAATGACGATGACAACATAACATCATACTTTGTGAGGATCTCTTAGTTAAGAGATCAAATACAAGCTATTGAAGAGATCAACTTAGAGAAGGAACTGGTAAATATAGTACTCAATGGTCTTCCCAAGACATGGGATGCATTTGCCGCAAGCATGAACACAAGGAAGGAGTATCCTACATTTGAAGAACTTTGGACTTGTTGTGCACAAGAATAATCGAGGATTAGTGCAAACGAGAAAGCCCAAAAGAAATATGATGATCAAGACTTCACAACAATATTCAAGAATTTCAGGAACAAAAGGAAGTTTGACTCAAGGAAGAAGCCAAATCAAGAGAAAGATATGTAAAAAATACAATGCTTCAACTGTCGAAAATATGGTCACTACAAGAATCATTGTCCTGAGCTAAAGAAAAGGAAGGAGACACACGAAGCATCAGTTGCCGAAGAAAGGAAACCCTCAAAGAAGACCAAGTAAGATAAAACATACTTCTTCTTCTAAGACAAGGTAACGATACTCTTCATAGTTCTTGTACATACCATGTTTTCTGTACATATCTTGCATATCTATTTCTTAGAAGATAATATGTTCAAAAATAAACTATACCTATGGAAGAACAACAAGATAAGGATTGCTATCACAATAACTATAAGTCAGGCAATACACATGAAAGAATGAAGTACATCAACAACCCCTGGTAACAATTCATGTGGAAGTTATTACATAAAGTAATAGCTGCAAGATAAGCCGAAATGAGAATCACTCTTGAAGAAACCTAGAAGAAGTAAAGACAGAAAGAAGTCAACAATCAAGAGAAAATTGGAAAAAGGTTTGTGACACTTTGCAGAAGGCAATAAGGATGCAGACAGAAGCGTGGACTCTCCTAGATGGAGGGAGCCGATTATATTTCCAAAAGAAGAGCATGCATTCGTGCATGAAGCAAGGATTAGGTCTGATCACGCTCTCGGTGGTTGCAACATTTCTGAGTATATATAGGCAGTTTTAGTATTTTGTTAAAGGTCGAATGGTTGAGCTAGGCTCCCGACTATTGTAATATTTTTATGAAGAACACTAGTTCTCTGGTTATGTATTTGTTTTTTGAGACATCTTGGTAAATCTAAGTCAACTTTCTTGCTCCATCTTATTTGCCTCTGATACTGAGAGAGTTCATGATTGACTGATTCACATGGATTGTTATGACGGTATTATGATGAATATTATATTATAGTGCTGTTATAATTTCTTTCATTTTCTTTGAGATTTGAATTCAAGAGGATCTTGCGTTTAAGTTTTTCCTCCATAGGCTGTTGGAAGACCTGATGTCCACATCAGACCTCTACACTCTCCTCACCAAATTCTTCCCTCTATTCACCCTTACTCCAACTTATTGAATGAAGTTGATTCCAGACCTCAATTGCTTATGCATGCTAGGCTAGATTTATGAATTAGAACGTTATTATCATTGAGTCCTCTCCATTTGATCACCTAAAACTCATTTACATTTACTGTATAAACTGATGGGTATTGGGCTTACCTTCTATGCAATCCGAGGGTGACTTCTAGTGCTAACATTTCATGGCACCGTTGCTAGGGAACGAATTGAAGACATTTCCCTTGGTAAGAACGACAACGGGCCTTTGATTCTAAAGGTGCATCAGACCCATTCAAGATTGCAACTTGCACCTGGCGACTCCACTATCGAAGACTCCACTGGGGAGGATCCTGTTGACATAAATATGACCATACCGAAGGGGAAGACTAGGTATCAATTTATGAGCTTTATTCATGAAATCCTGTTCTTGTTTATCAACTGATTTCTCTCTTTCCCTTCACATATAAAGAGGATTGTCCCTTGCTTTTTCTATTCAGATGATAATAGGCCTTCCTTTATTTATCCATCCTTGGAAGAAGAAAGCATGCCCTCTTCTTGGGTTTTAGATACCGATCTCGTGTCTTCACCTCTGCCTATTCATAAAAGTGAGATCTATATTGCATCTCCTCTTGAAATTGATCACCCATTGTAGCCCCGAGGAGGTTGAAAATAATTCACAGTCTTCTCAAATCTCGTTACCCTCTGTTATTCATGTTGAGCCTTGCCATCAACTCATTAATCCTCATGATCAGTCCACTGCTTTTCAAATTAAAATAAGAAATAAGTTGTTTAAACCTTTAAGGATGCCACATGACCTTCATCCTTATCCTCGTTATTCCTTTGAGTATCTTCCTCGGTTTTCTGGAGAGGATCATATTACAGTTGAGAGGCATTTGGAGGCCTTTGAGAGATTTGTCGATCAATTTGAGATTGTTCATGATGATGTTTCCATGAGGCTGTTCTCACAATCCCTGTCTGGAGATGTTGTTGTGTGGTTTAGGTGTCTGGAAGCTGGTTCTATTGGCTCCTGGACCGAGCTATGCCATGCATTTTTAAAGTGTCGGGGTGAGAACAAGTCCCTTTATCAATACTAGTCTGAGTTTAATGCCTCGAGGAGAGGGGAAGAGGAAGCCTTGGATGTCTTCAATAAGAGGTTTTACAATGTTTATCATAGTATGCCTATGGAGATCAGACCCACAGAGACCGCTGCCATAGTGTACTATGTCATCACTCAACATCTAGAGCTAGTCCTTCTCCTGAGAGAGAGGAAATCTTCATCATTAAGACACTTGTTTGAAGATGCTGAAGAAGTCGAAGAGAACGTCAGGTCTAGCAAGGGGGTTCATATGCAAGCATATCTTGAAAAATTGCATGTGCCTAAGGAAGAAGACTGTCATCATGTTTTAGATTCTGAGCAAGAAGATAGTGATTATGAATCAGAGCTAGAACACCAACAAGGAAAAGAGACTACAACTATTGATGATCGAGAGTTGTTTTCGAAGGAGCAGGGAGGTTTTTTATTTGCAAGCATAGAGGCATTTATAGAGGAGCAGCCTGGTCTTCTAAAGAAGTCAGGATTCTGTCACACGATTCATGATCCTATGGATATATACATGGAATCGTATGTTTCAGATTTTGAGGATTTCCAAGAACATACCACGGAGCCTTTTCCTTTATACATTGAGGAAAAACATTGTGTGGAAATCTGCCATTCTGTGCCTACAGAAGATAAAGAGCAGAGCTTTCCCATGATTCTTGTTTATGATGATTATGATTCTGATCCTTGGGAGAGTCATGAAGAAGAAGAGGGAGAACCAAATGTGTAGTTCATATCCTACCCAGAGCCTGCAAATGAACAAACATCACCTGGGATCAATTAGCCTGCATCAGTTGTTCGCTCACCTATGCTTGCCAGAGACATTCAACCATGTGTGAGCAACTGTAAGATAGAGCATGTTTTTTGTCACCAGCCCAATGGATTTTATCATTTTCTCTATGAACCTGTAAGGGAGTACATGGAGTTGCATTTCCTTCATGTCTTGGATACGCTCAGCTTTATCTTGACTTCGACACTAGGAGGAGAGCTGAAAAACGTAATCATTTTGCTGTCACAGTTGCATTATTTTTATTTGATCAGTGACAGAGTAAACAAGTTTGCAACTAGAGAGTTTCTTGAATGGCTATGGTGGAAGTTTCCTTTCACCTAACGCTTTGTAAAAATCAATTAGTCTAGGAATGTACATAAATAAGCTCCTCCTCAAGCCCATGTATTTTGCTTTCGTTTTTAGGATAGTGTGCTTGTCAACCTTTAATCCTCAACTGGATGTTTTTTGAGCATAACTCCGTAGCCCAATGCATAAGGCGAATGGAACTGCTTGTTCTTGGCAACTCACAGGGAGCATGCCATCCCCTATGGAGCCAAATGTTATCACATATAGTTGTCAAGGGCAACAGGTTGTCCAAGTTCGCAGCTTGCACAAGAAACGTCAAAGCACAACGTTCAGAGAAGTCCATTTCGGGCTCGAAATGGAAGCAACAGGCGAAATCAACTTCAGTGGCGAACATTCTTGAAGCACCATCTCACACTTGCATTTATATGTGAGGTTGGTGTCTCATTTACACACACTCACTCACTCATCTAGTGCGCATATCTTGAAGGCAGTTGCGGTTGCAGGAGGAAGGAGAAGAGAGGTGCATGCTCAGTCTTGGTCTATCTTTGGTGTTTTGGTCTTAGTCTTGGCATTGTATTGACAATCTATTATTGAAGAAGTTTTTGCTGGGTTTTCTCCCCCATGAGGGTTTCCCAGGATAAAATGTTGTGTACCTTATGATTGTGTTTCTTTAAGTGATCCTCTTTATATTGTTGTTTTGGAAATGCATTGAATGCTCATGTAATTTGGAAATAACCTAATAACAATAGTAAAAACTTAACATGGTATCAGAGCGAGGTTGAATAGAGCATCTCACTAAGTATCTAGACGTCATTGTTGTTGTACAAGAAAATTAGGGATTTTCACTGAAGAGGAATTATTGACCAAAAACTATCTTGGCAAGTGCACCCTGCCCTAGTGCATCTTTTGGCAACTTGAGTGAACTTTTCTAGTGGCCAGATTCTCCGGAAAGTCAAACCCTAGTTTTGAATGGTACCAAAAAACCAGAACCAGTACCAGAAGTACCAGTCCAGAATTGCGGAGGTCAAGTTTCAAGTGGTAAAACTTGGAATTTTCTGAAACAATCAGCTCTAGCAAACTTGCCTCAGCCCAACGCATCTCCCGGTAAGCTCAGTTTCAATTTTTGAGCATTTTCATTTTTTGGTCATTATCTTAGCTTCAGGTCAAGATGTCTGCAAGCACAAAGCTTGTTGACAAGTTAGAAGGTGTGGAAAAATTCTGTGCCTGGAAGTACAAAATTGGACTCATTCTTAAAGAGAATGACCTTACAAAATTCATAAAAGAAAATGTACCGGAACCCGAAGAAGAAGCAACCAAAGAGAAGTACAAGAAGGATATGATTAAGGCCAAAAGAATAATTGCAGATTCCAGTAAAGATCACTTGATCCCTCAAGTGTCTTCTAAGAATACTCCAAAAGACATGTTTTATGCCCTAACCATAATGTATGAAGGAAAGAACATCAACCAAAAGATGAACTTGAGAACCCAACTCAAGAATATGAAGATGCAAAAAGGAGAAACAATTCAAGATTATTTCTCTAGGGTTTCTCAATTCAAGGAACAGTTAGAGGAAATTGGAGACAACTTGGATGAAGATGAAATCATAATGACAACTCTTAATGGTCTCACAAGACCTTGGGATGCCTTCATCCAAACTATTTGTTCAAGAATAGAGAAACTCCAATTTGACAGTTTATGGGAAGAATGTGTTCAAGAAGAAGCAAGAGTGGCCAACAGAGAAGTTGTCCTATTAAGAGATGAAGATCAAGCCCTAGCTGCTCATGCTAAGGGTGGGAAGAAAAAGTTTCATTTTCAAAAGGAGACCCACTTTCATAGAGAATCTCACTCTCCAAAGAGATTCCATAAATATCATAAGGGTCAAAGAAAGGGAAAAGATTTCTCCTCCTATCAATGTTATCATTGTGATAAGATGGGACACATTGCTAAGAACTGTCCTACCACAAGGGAAGAATGCAAGAGGAGAAATAACAAAAGACATCATGCCCATGCAACTGAAGATGATGAGCCACCCAAGAAGTTAACTAAATAATAGATTGAAGATTATGTTTTGTTTTCAACCCTCTCAGGATCTGTGACACCTAGAGAGGATACTTGGCTCATAGATAGCGGTGCCTCTAAGCACATGACAGGTCATAAAGACATTCTCTCTAGCCTTACAGAAACAGACTTCCCCCAGACAATTTCACTTGGAGATGATTATCATTGCCCTATCAAAGGAATGGGAGAAGCCACCTACAAACTTGATTCAGGAACTCCGATGAGAATGAAGGATGTACTCTATGTACCAGGTTTGAAAAATAACTTACTTTCTATTTCAGCCCTAGATAAGTAAGGTTTCAGGGTTGCATTCATAGATGGTAAAGTTCTTATGTGTTCTAAAGGAAAAACTATAGAAGATGCAATTGTTATTGGAATAGAAGAAGGTGGTTTGTACAAGTTAAAAGGTAACTCAAATGTAGCTTAACTCACTCTACTGAAAGTCCTTGTGAACTTTGGCATAAAAGACTAGCTCACATCAACTACAAAGCCTTACCATATGTAAGCAAAGTAGTTACAGGTTTACCAGAATTAAAGGTTGATCATAAAGGTGTATGCAAGGGATGTGCACAAGGAAAGAACATAACAAATCCCTTTCCAAAAAGCGACAGTAAAGCAGAAGGAATATTGGAGCTTGTCCACTCAAATGTATGCGGTCCAATTCCATCAACCTCTCTAAGCGGGTATGCATACTATGTATCCTTTATTGATGATTACTCTCGTAAGACTTGGGTTTATTTCTTTAAGTCAAAATATGAAGTACTCGAAAAGTTCAAGGAATTCAAAGCCTTGGTAGAAAACCTCTCCGAAAGGAAAATCAAGATACTTAGGTCAAACAATGGAGGAGAGTACACTTCAAATGAATTTGGAAGCTTTTGCAGAGATGCAGGGATTAAGAGGGAACTCACCAGTCCCTATAATCCTCAACAAAATGGTGTAGCAAAAAAAAAGAATAGAGCGATTATGGAAGCAATAAAGACTATGATTCACGATCAAGATCTTCCAATGCACTTATGGGCTGAAGCAACAAAAACAACAATATATGTCCAAAACCGATTATCCCATAGTGCACTTGGATTAAAAAATATCGAACAAATGGTCACCAGAAAGAAGCCAGAAGTAAGCCATCTCAAAATATTTGATTGTCCAATATTTGTACACATTCCAAAAGAAAAGAGAACTAAGTTGGATCCTTCAGGAAATAAGGGAATATTTGTTGGATATTGTGAGGTCTCTAAGGCTTTCAAAATTTACATACCAGGTTACCATCATATTGAGATCAATAGAGATGTAACCTTTGATGAAGATGCAACACTCAAAAGATCAAGGAAATGCCAACTTGAAGAAGTATATGAAGAAGAACCTGTAGCTCCCAGAGTTGCAGAACCTGTGAAGGAATTTACAGTTACCATTGATGATGAGATTCCAGAAGATCGTGATATGATAGAATCTCAAGAACCTCCCCATATGACGATCTCTCACAAGATAAAACCAACTTGGGCAAGGGAACTTATTCAAGATGCAGAGAAGTATGGTGCCCCAGAAGAAACCATGAGACAAAGCAAGAAACCTAAGCCATTCTCCGACTATATGGCATTGATGTGTGATCTCATAGAAAAGGAACCTACTTGCTTTGAAGAAGCCATTCAGAAGAAAGAATCGATGGACGCCATGCCATAAGAATACCAGTCTATCATAAAGAATGATGTATGGGAAGTTGTTCCCAGACCAAAGAACAAAGATATGGTATCTTCCAAGTGGATATACAAAATAAAACATGCAACAGACGAAAGTATTGAAAAACATAAGGCAAGATTTGTGGCTTGTGTTTTTTCTCAAAAGAAAGGTATTGACTATGAAAAAACATTTTCTCATGTATCCAGATACACTTCTATCAGAACCATCATAGCTCTTGCAACCAAAATGAAGTGGAAGTTACACCAGATGGATGTGAAAACAACTTTCTTAAATGGTGTTATTGAAGAAGAAGTGTATATAGAACAACCACAAGGGTTTGAAGTTGAATATAGAAAGACTCATGTTTGTAGGTTGAAGAAAGCTCTGTACGGGTTGAAGCAAGCTCCTAGAGCTTGGTATGGCAGAATTGATAGTTTCCTGATGAACTTGGGCTTTACCAAGAGTAAAGTTGACTCTAACCTTTACTTCAAGGTTATGAATGATGAGCCAGTTATATTGCTATTGTATGTGGCTGATTTATTCCTAACTGCAGAAGAAAATCTCATCACAGATTGCAAGAAGAAGCTTGCTGCAGAATTTGAGATGAAAGACCTAGGCCCGATGCATTATTTCTTAGGCATTGAAGTTTGGCAAAGCTAAGAGAAGATCTTCCTTAACCAAGGGAAGTATGCAATTGAAATATTGAAGAGATTTGACATGTTGGAATGTAAATCCATGAACACACCCATGGAAACGAATTTGAAGCTCATGGTTGATACTTTGTTAGAGTTGGTTGATGCTACTCTATACAGATAGATTATTGGATCGTTGATGTATCTGATGAATACCAGGCAAGATATATGCTTTGTTGTGAACACCTTGAGTTAGTATTTGGTGGAGCCCATACGTGTTCACCTTGTAGATGCAAAGCATGTGATGAGATACCTTAAGGGTACATTGGATTATGGTCTTTGTTATATTGGAGATCATGACTTCAGGATGTATGGTTATACTAATTCAGATTAAGCTGGAAGTGCTTCAGATAGGAAGAGCACATCAGGTTGTTGTTTCAGTTTGGGGTCAACCATGAATTCATGGCAAAGTAGGAAGCAATCCAGTATTGCTCTTAGTATGGCAGAAGTAGAATACATTGCAACATGTTCCGCTAGTTGTGAAGTCATATGGCTTCGAAAGTCGTTGACAAGTTTGTCCGATCTCGAGATGGAATCCACCGTGATTCTATGTGATAACCAAAGTTGTATAAAAATGACGAAGAACCCAATGTTCCATGATAATTTGAAACACATAGAGATCTGATATCACTACATTCGTGATATGGTGCAGAAGGGAGTTGTAAATCTCCAATATGTTGGCACAAATGAGTAGGTTATAGATGTGTTGACCAAGTCTCTGTCTTGTGTGAAGTTTGAGTACTTCCGAGACAAGCTTGGTGTTTTCCGAAAGGACCTCCCTCGAAAGGGGGAGTGATGCTGATGATACTATGGTATTCTGACCAACAACGGGTGGCTCCGTTAGGATTTTATATCCTAGGGGATTGATCATCCCTGGGAAGATCCTGAAGGTTTGGTAAGGACGGTTTGTCAAAGTACCTATGCATGTATATTCCAACTGTGATCAATAATGGTAGCTCTGTTAGGATTTTACATCCTAGGGAATCTTATGATTCCTGGGAAGATCCCGAAGGTCCGATAAGGACAGTCTGTCAGAGTACCATGTGGTAGTTTGTTAGGATTTATATCCTAAGGAATCTTATGATTCCTGGGTAGATCCCAAAGGTCCGGTAAGGACGGTCTGTTAGAGTACCACAAATGTTGTTGTTGATGCACCTGCCTCATTATGTTTCCATATGTTGATGCTATTGTTGTCTCAACCTCGTGTTGTTTAAGTTGATGTTTCAGCTTCATGCTGCTGTTGATGATGATGTTACTCCAACTCCATGTTGTGAATGATGATGATATTGATGATGAGAAAAACTTCCAATGACTTATAGATGTGCAAGTTAGTGTTTCAGATGTTGCCCTCTCCTTCTCTTGATGATGTTGTATTGAGTCATGTCAACATAATACCTTTCTTGTTAAGGGGGAGTGTTGAAATATTGTAACTTTGAAGAATATTCTAATTTCATTTGAGTTATTATTTTATAGATCAAATCCCCTTTTGTGGATTGATCAAGTCAGGTCTTGTACAAGATCAAATCCCCTTTTGTGGATTGGTCAAACTATATTTGTATAGTGGTATTTGTAAAGTTGGCCTTTAGTAATTATAAAGTGGTTTTAGCCACTTCTAGGAGAATTCGGCTCAACCAAGTGAAGAGACACAACCCTAGCACCATCTCACACTTGTATTTATATGTGAGGTTGGTGTCTCATTTACACACACACACTCACTCATCTAGTGCGCATATCTTGAAGGCAGTTGCAGTTGCAGGAAGAAGGAGAAGAGAAGCGCATGCTTAATCTTGGTGTATCTTTGGTATTTTGGTCTTAGTGTTGGCATTGTATTGGAAATCTATTATTGAGTAAGTTTTTGTTGGGTTTTCTCCCCCATGAGGGTTTCCCAGGATAAAATCTTGTGTAACTTATGATTGTGTTTCTTTCAATGATCTTCTTTATACTGTTGTTTTGGAAATGCATTGAATGTTCATGTAATTTGGAAATAACCTAATAACAACACCAAAAACTTAACACCAATTACATGAGATTGATATGGAGGAGAATTTCAGTTTTAGGTGCTCCATTTATTACGACATTTAAGGTCGATAACATTTCCTTTTCAAAGAGTCTTGTTTCCCCCTCAAGGGAAACTACTTCTAGACTACCGTCTTAGGGGTGCATTGATTTTGCTTGGATGATCTCCCCTACTCATGTCTTCCAGTTCTATCTTGATCTTCTAGTCCTTCTACCCTGTCATCATCCATGAGCTCCTTCAAATAACTCTACCATGGTATATCGACTCCTATGCTTTACACTTCAAATGATATGTGCTTGCACAGATGGTACTTCATGCTTCATATTTTCAGTTGATGTGCTATGATTTCATGTGTGATTTTCTTATCTAGAAGTGGTGTAATGGTTTCTAACTTGTTGTGAAAGTAATTAACATTGGTTATACCTTATAACACTTGTTAAATCTAATAATTTTATTTTTTTGTCTCATTTTACCATGGATATTTCCCTTAGATAAATGTCGTCTTGACTTAGGACTAATTGTACTACTGGTGATTTGGTTGAGTAGCATGTCCATATCAACCACATCTAGCACTTTCCATCATTTCCCTTCACTACCATCCCGTTCATAAAAGAAATACAATCCCTGCTTATATTTGACTTATCAAAGGTCATCCAACAAGGTCTTAATGAATAAAAACGTAAGCCAAAGTAAAAAAATAAATCCAAAAAGGATAGAGGTGAAGAGCAATAATGTTAAAAAATGAAAGACTATTGAGGCTAGAGATATGCTACCTTATTACAAAGGCCCAAACCCAAAGTCCTATGCTAAAAAACACATATCTAAAGAAAAATGACTAAGAAAAATCTAAGAAAATGTAAAAAGGGGTAATAAAATTTGCGAAGGTGGTAACTCTAGGTAAAGCTCCCTCTCAAAGGATTACAAGTAAAAAAATGAAGATTCCTAACTCAAAAAAGTTGGTTGGACCAATAAAAGACCTCATACTTCATTATTCATCAAATTCGCCTATCTCTAACCAAATTACTTAGGAAATACCTTTTTTCCTAGGCATTGACACATGTAATAGGGGTAAAAGTTGTCCCACCATGGTAAAATTAGACAATTTACAAAATTAACCTATGTTAAGTTGTTGTTAGAGGATATTACTTGATGTTTGTTGCCTAATGACTCGTTTTGAAGCTTGATGCATCATTATAGATGGGCACCCTATGACCCCCTATCACGTAGGGGTAACTAGATGAGATCATGTCTCATGGTTTCTTGGGAACTACTCATCTACTTGGGTACTAGCACACCTAATAGGATCTTGTGATGGCCCTCCCATATCTAAACTTGGGAAATTGCATAAAGCCTTAAGCTAGTGAGAAGTTTAAAGAAGATACCTAATGTGAATTGCTTAAGTGGATTTGGTATTAGATTGTGGCTTACTGTGTACGATTCTAATGACTCTTGTATCTTGTAATGGTTGATCTTACTTGATTCTATGAGGCTTGCTTATTGATCATGCACCCCTGGATATGGTCCTTTGGAGGATGTTGCATGATGATGTCATAAACTATTTGGAGGTTGTTGCACCCTTGATGATGAGCGTTGGGTTAGGTGATGACTTGGAATGCCTTCGGACATMTTCTAGTAGCTCTTGGACCTTGGACRTTGTATATACAACTTGATGGGCCATTTAGAGGTCATGAAGCCCRTGCACTTGGATGTTGCACCCTTTGAGGACGTTAGGGTTTGGAATCTGGATTGACCCCATTTCCCTTCATGATGATGGTGCATACCTTTGGGGAGGTTATGGAGCCATTATGCACCACGAAATYAGGAGCTTGGGACGTTATGCACATGATGATGACGTCATGCTTGAGTGAGCTGTCATTTTTGCCTGAGCCGACCTAACACATGGATGATGAGTTAACACCTTGATGATGACGAGACATGACCCTATTGATGAGGGGATGTGAYCTTTTATGATGCTTTGCACATTTTGGGGATTGATGTGACTTTTGGAGTCCTTATACCCCTTAAGGAGATGACACCATCCTATTTTGGCATCCTACACTCACACGTGTGGTTATTTTAGAGGAACAACCATTCTCTCTCTCCCATATTGCTCTCTGAAACTTTGGAGGAATCACTTGCATTTGGAGTGTTCTTGATGTGCGGTTTTGGAGCTTCTTGAGGTAACTTGTATTTGGCATTGTTTGAGTTCTTAGTTACTAGATTAGATTAGGATATCCAAACAAACTACTTTGCTCGGATAGATCTAGAGTAATATTTCTCTAGATCTTAGTAGTGTAGTATCCTTTCTTCTTCAAAGTATTTTGTTGATGTTTAGGGATCTACTTACCTCTTGCTTAGTCTTGTATCTTTTCTCATTTGTTTTCAGGTTGCTTAAGGGTTAAGGAGGAGCAACTTCAGATTTGGAAGTTGTTCTTTTAACCCAATCTTATTTCCTCTTATAGTTTCAGTTTTGATTTTCTTCTGTAATTTCTGAGTGTATGGGTAGTTTTATATGCCGAAGTAGATCAAAATCGACTACAAATACTGTCATATTTTATCTTACATTTCTATTTTATTTTAATAGAAATTCTCTGCAGGGTTTTTTGTTGTTTTTCTGCAGTTTTTCAGCAAGTTTTACTTGCTGGTTTTTGCAGGTCCATGACAGAAAATAGGGAGGAACAACCCTCTTGGGGCCTTAAAACATCAACTAAAGCCTCCTAAGTTGGGGTACCTACACCCGCAACACTTCTCTCTTCTATTATCTTTGTAAGATAGCCCCCAAAGAGTAACCAAGGGCTTGCACTTCTCCTAAAATTAATTTTCTGCAAGTTTTTTTTAGTTTCTTGTCTACACCTAGGAAAGTGATTGGCTTTGCCAACCATACTAAATCGTGAGGCTCTTTTGATGCAAGTTATTTTCTGTTATTTTAGTTCATTTTCAACAGACTTTGGCACAACAAAGGAAGACTTGCTTCCACCTTGTGCCATTGTTTGAGGTTTGCTTAACTTAGTTTTATTTACAAGCATTTATTTTTTACTTGTTTGCCTACACCTTGGAGTTTCATTGGTTTTGCCAACCCCCAAAATCGTAAGGATAGACTAGTTGTGGTTGTTTCAATTATGCTCAATAATGGTTTATGTTAAATTATGAAATAATCATAAGCTAGTGTAGGCCCATGGAGGCATGATAAGTTCTTGATGCTCATTTAGTTTCCTTTCTTTGCAAGCTATATTTCCTTCAAGTACTTTTCTTTCAAGTTCATTTTGTTCATAAGTACTTTCTTTTTCTTTCAATCTCATGAGCATGATATAACACTATGGTTTAAGGGAAACATAATTTTTCATTTTTGCAAGTTTTATTTCAAGTACTTCATGATATTTCAAGTTATACACTTTTGTTAAGCACTTTTCTTTAACTTGCAAGCAATTTATTTTACATTCAAGCACTTGACATTTAGAAAGCACGTCTTATTCAACACACAATTAACTTAATCTACCTTAGTCTCCTAGGGCTTAAAATTAACTAGTTTTAATAGGTCACTCACTAGTGACCCAACTTTGCCATCTAAACGAGAACTATAAGGAAGCAATGGGAGGTGCTAGATCGGGGACGATCTCACGGCGCTTGGCATCCTTCCCGGGAGTACTTCTTTTCTTGGGTTGACTCATGGAGCTAGGGTGGGGCCTTGTTTGCCTCACTTATTGAGCACCCAACAACTATTTGGTACAAGTGGGGGGAGTTTTGGGGTTGTCACTTAGTTTAGGATTCAAACTCTAATTTAACAACTTGATAATCCTAATTAATCCACTACAACCTTGGGGATTTTTCATTTGCATATCTTTCATAGTTGATGCTTAAGTAGTATTGCAAGCACTTGTCAATTCCTTTACCTTTTTATGCAATTTACTTTAAGCACTTATGAATGTTAACTAGGTGAACTAAAGTTGCGCCCTTGCCCTTGGAGGCTTTCTTTTGTGCATTTAAATTTTCAGTTTTAAGTTGTGTTGGTTTATTGGATTGGCCCCTTGAAGTTGCGCATCCCTTA
>ML828358.1:10785-24254 GCA_009831015.1 Picea engelmannii
TTGCCAAACTATGAAGCCTTCCAAGAGTTTCCAGGCTCTGTTCAGGATAGGAATTTAGAAGGAACTGGAGCCCTAGTCCCTGATGGTGCTTATGATGTTTTTTTTAACTCGTTTGGTTTTTCTCATGAACTGAGTGGCCTGGTTCCAAATGTTATCACTGAGTAGACATTTATTTCAGAGGTGCTCCATGGTTTCTACCTGGAGAAGGCAAAGATGCCAAATCGAGGGGCCAATGAAACCTCGTCTTTGGATATTGTCCCAGGTTAAGATCTTGTTCTGGAGTAGAAGCCAGAGGAAAGTAGACATTTTGGGCTAGAGTTTTGATTTTCATATTGTTGTCTAGATGTTGTCTTTATGAAGGTTATCAAAATTCTCCTGAAGAGTGTATCCCTCCTTGAGAGTGAAGCTTCCATGAAGTGTGTATCCCCATCTCAGAATGTCTTGGTCTGTGCTTTTTCAGATTCACCTTTGGGTTGTAGCTTGTTTCCAGTCCTACAGGTCAAAGTTCATTGCCACTTGGAGTTCCTAATGAGTAGATTTCCAGCTTCGCCAGGGAGAGTTACTGGGGGTTTCTGTCCACGGATCTGCCACTTTGAGAGTGATAAGATCTTGAATATGATTTTCGTAGGATTGGAGATTTTCTTCCAGTCATAGGGGTGGAATTTGTTTCCAGGAATCCGTCCAGAATAGGGCACTCTGTCCATTGTGAGATTTCTAGAAAGCATGTTCCTGTATGAGTGGTCAATTTTTCCAGGCCACATTCCAGATGTTAGAGCCCTGAATTTTCCCCTGCATTATTATAAGTTGACTTTGTTGCGTATTTGGGGCATATTTTCATTTCCAAAGTTTTTCCCAGATCTCTGCTGGAGTTTTGAGTCATCTCCACCAAATTCTTGCTCCCATGGTGCTATTTAATTTACCAGGGTCTCGGAGGCCCAGACCACCTGAATATTTGGGCTTGCAGACTTTGTCCCAGCTAACTAAGGCCCATTTTTTGTTCAGGTTGTGTCCATTCCATAGAAAGTTTCTTTGTAGATTCCTTATCTTCTTTATGACTGGTTGGGGGGCGGCTAGGGCTAAGAAGAGGTAAGTTGGGATGGCTTGGAGGACTGACTTTAAGAGAATGATTCTTGATGGAAGGTTGAGGGAGTGAAAGGTCAAGTTGCTAAGATCGTTGGTGATGGAGAGTAGGAGAGAATCCCAAGAGATTTTTTCGGCTGCTGAGTCAGAAAGAGGGAGTCCTAGGTATTGAGAGGACAGAGTGCAGACAAGGGTATTCAGAATTTGAGAAAGGTGATGTTGGATTGCCACAGGAGTATTGAAAAAGAAGAGATGCGATTTGACCAGATTAAAGGTGGTTCCAGAGGCTTCGCTAAAATCCGAGAGGATGGAGTTTAGTTTAATTGCTTCTTGCGTGGTGGGGGTGTTCATTAGTAGCGTGTCATCGAAAAATTAGCTATGGGAGGCTACTGGTTGTAATTCATGCACTTGGAGGGATCCATTTTGAATTGAGGCCTTAATATAGCATCCTAGACCTTCAACCATTATGACAAAGAGAAAAGGGGAGAGAGGGTAACCTTGCCTTATCCCTCTTGAGGGGGAGAAGGGTTGAGAGGGAACTCCATTGACGAGGATTGAGAAAAAGTTTGAGGATATGAGGTTCATTATCTAGGAGACCCAATCCGTATTGAAACCAAAAGTTGATAGGATCTCTTTCATTTATTTCCAACTTAATTTTTCAAAATCTTTTGAAAGGTCAAGTTTTAGAAGCATAGTTGGAGTGTGAGTGCTTTTGAGCGAGTGAATGATTTCATGGACAAGAATGAAACTATCCATGATTTGCCTTCCTTCGACATATCTTGATTGCTCCTTGGAGATGATGAAGGGTAGAATTGGCTTGAGTCTTAGAGCTATGACCTTGGAAATGATTTTGTAGATCACGTTGCAAAGAGCTACGGGCCTGAAGTTCCTCAGATTTGTGACTCTTTATTCTTTGTGTATTAGGGTGAGGAAAGTGGAATTTAGTGTTGGAAGAACTTTTCTTGAGCTGCATGATTCCTCCACCAGCTGCCACACTTCCTCCCTTAACATTGGCCAACAGGAGTGGAAGAATTTTGTTGTGAAACCATCTGGACCTGGAGCCTTGTCTGTGGGTAACTCCTGAATAGCCTGATCCACTTATGCTTGTGTTATTGGTGTCATGAGAGCCTTATTTTGTTCCTGGGTGATTATAGTTGGGATATTTTGGGTCACTCGTTCTATTGTTGAGGTGTGTTCCACCTTGGGTTCTGAGAGGAGATCTTTGTAGAAGTCTGTCAACTCATGCGTTATTTCCTGATGATTTAACAGGGTGTTTCCTTGCGAGTCATCCAGCTTCGTGATGCGATTGATAAGGCGTTTGTGGATCATAGAACGGTGGAAGGATTTGGTGTTCTTCTCTCCTTCATTGAGCCATTGAACCCGAGATTTCTGTCTCCACAGGATTTCTTCTTGCTTGTGCCTTTCTTCTAGTTTCCTTTTGATTTCACTCTCCTCCTGCTACTGAGTGATTATGTATCCTTCTTGAATGAATTCTCCCTAAAGGTTCTCTAGTTTTTGTTCCAGTATTTTCCTCTCCTGTAAAATGTTCCCAAAGACTTCTTTGTTCCATTTGTGCACCTGTTGTTTAAAATGTTTGAGTTTTTGTTGGAAGAAATACATTTTTTTACCCATCTGTGTTTCTGCAATGCTCCACCAGTGACGGGATAGCTCCTGGAAATTTGGATGGGAGAGCCAAAAAATTTCAAATCTGAAGGGTTTAAGCTTGGGGGTGGCAATAGTGTCAATCTAGAGCTAAACCGGCCAATGGTCCGAACCTACCTTCGAGAGGATGTTGGAATCTACTAGGGGGCCTTCCAAGAGGAGAGTTTCTGAGATGAGGAAGCAATCAAGCTTGCTTATTATTTGATGGTGACATGATCTTTTGTTGGTCCAAGTGTAGGTGCCATTGCTATTCTCAATGTCTACCAATCTGAGGTTCTCTATGAGTTCCTGGAATTGTGTGTTATCCTGCTCCAGGCACTTTTTTCCCCCTCTCTTCTCCTCCAGCGTGAGAATCATGTTGAAGTCGCCCCCTATTATCCATCATTTACCCTTCGCTAAGGAACCTAGGTAAGCCAGGTTTTGAAGAAAGAGGTCTTTGTCTTGGTTGTTCTACAGTCCATAGGAATTTGTGATCATTCCTTCCTTGTCTGAGCCAATGGCTCTGTAGTGCATTGTAATGGTGCACAGAGTGGAGAAGCCTTGATCAAGGATGATTGTTACAGGATTCCATAGGATGGCCAGGCCTCCTGAAGCCCCTTCTGAGTTTCTTTGATAGGATTCACAGTTACGCCAACATCTTTTGATGATATCTTCTACAATTTTCCCTGCACATTTTGTTTCTTGTATCAGGAATATATCAAGGTCTTCCATTTTGATGCAGTTTCGAAGAATCCTTTATTTGGATATTCCATTTAGGCCTCTGATATTCCAGGTGAGGATATTCAAATTTAACAATTAGGTGGGTGGTAAAAGGAGCTCTCTAAGAGCTTGTGAATCTATCCCAAGTTGATCATATAGTTCCTTGCTTCCTTTATTAGCTGATGAGCTGATTTTTTGCCTTGTCACTTGTTTTATTTTGGGTGTTTTATTGGATCTTGGTTAGGCTCTATGTTGATCCCCAACCTTGATGTAGCCCATGTTGATGAGTCCAAAAATACTTTGTGAACTTTCTTGAGTTGGTCCTCTGGTAAGGTTTGAAGATCCTTCTTGTTGAGTGTTTCTTCTAACCTGTCTAGGTCGATTTCTGCTAGGTCCTGCTCATCCATTTCCATGACTGTGTATTCCTCTCTTTTTGGTTCCTTCCCTGAGACTAGGTGAGTCTGTGGATCAGCTTGGTTTGTTGGGGTTTGATACTCTTGTGACGACTGGTCTTCCTTGTGCTTGCTGGGATCTGTCCCCACGGTCTTGTGGGGGTTTTCCACTTCTTCTGCCTCTAGGAGGCGGTTGAGGGCTTCAAATGAATTATTATTTGGGTTCTTTTTTCCGTTGTTGGTAGTGGGATTCTTCTGCGCTTGTCTCCTTCGATTTTTCACGTGGGTAACTCCTTCCTTTGATTTCTCTTCAGCTTCCCTCTTGGGGGGGGTGTTGAGAGGGAAGTCTCTGAAAAGGTGTCCATGTTCATGGAATTTTCAACATCTGAAAGGAATGTGTTCATAGTCTATGGTTTGGGCCCATTCCTCGTCTTGGTATTCTAAGGTAACTGTGCTTGGCAAAGATTTGGAGATGTTCATATAGACACATATCCTTACGTAAGAGGTGTATTTTCTCTGTTTGGTAGCTTCAAAAGATTTGACATATTTACCCAGGGTGTTGTCTATGCCCAGTAAAATTTCCTCTAACTAGAGCTCTTGAGGTAGGGAATAGAGGTGAATCCATACTGGTGTGTATGCGAAGTTTTCCTTTTCTGGGCATAAATGGTCTGTCCAGAGGAGGAGGTAGAGGCCAGCCAAATTGTAGAAATATGGACCCCCCTTCAAAGATCATGTCCTTGTCTTCCAGGTTGTAGAATATTACTACGAAGAAACCTTTGGAGCTCAGCTGGAGCTCATAGTCTCCCTTGGGGTTCCACCATGCCTTGATCCAGTGAGCTAGGTCCTTTTTTGAGGGCCAGAGACCTAGGAATTTTCCTATGAGGGCATGGTATCTCATGAATTGCGTATGCTCCCCTATCCTGGTGGTTTTGATGACGTACCTGGGCACTACCGAGGCTTGGGTGATACATTTGTCAGGTGTCCAGACCTGAGTTGCTTTTGGATGCGAGGACTCATCATCCATGTTCGGTTCTTTGCTTATATCCATCTCGTCCTGCAGATATTGGTCTCGTAAGTGAAATGGCGGCTCAAAGGACGCTCTGAGCACCCTCGAGTTCTCTGGATCATTGGCGGCAATGTTGCTATAAGAGGGGGATTTTTCCCACCCTTATGTTCCCATTCTTCTATGGTGGTCAATACCAAGGTGCAGAGGCAATCATAGGTGTGCAGAGGAGTTTAGACGTGGTCAAGGTAGGAGGGTAGCTAATGCATGTGAACCCTAATCTTGCAGAGCTCGAAAATTCATCTAGGGTTTTGCTCTTGCCTTTTATTGATATAGTACCTTTTTTCCCTTTTAATTAGGGCTTTGTACCTATTGATATTATCGAGTTTTAAAGACTCATTAGAAGCATCCCTAATGGCTTTCCTATCAATTTTGTATTATTTATCATACCAAGGGTTGGTCATTCTATTATTCTTTTTATAGGACACCTCAAAAGAGAACTTGTTAATAGAAGTGGAAAGGGTAGTTGTAAAATTATGATAAAGTTCTTCAATGTTGTCCTTATAAGTTAGGAGATTTAATTTACTATTTAAATCCTTTAATAAAATGTCAACTTTGCTTTTGTCAAAGCACAAATTCCTTTGATTATCATAATTCTCTTCAATGGCATTCCTATGCGTGGAAAAGTTTAGAGTTAGGATTAAAGGTTTATGATCAGAGTCAGGCTCATGGTCATTTAAAAGGTCAAAAGTTGTTATTTGGTTGGAAACGGGGATATCAGATATCACATAATCTACAACACTACTACCTATCCCATGAGTACAAGTCATCTGGTTGGAGTTTGGCCACTTCATTACTCCATTGCAAATTATTAGGTCTTGAGAGTTGCAGAGCTTGACCAACTCAGTACCAAACAAATTCTCAATTAGGTATTTAGAGCTTCTTTTGTAGCTATTAGATAAAACAAGGTCCTCATATATCCATAAAGAATTATGGTTGGAGTCCTTACTTAAAAGAGTAGCTTGTTTAATTGTAGTCCTAGTGTTGGCCCTTGACCAAGTTTTGAAGATTCTTGATCATTTTTTACTGTTTTGGGACTTCGACAGGTTGTCGAAGACAGAGTGCAAGACAAAGTGGATATCATGGGATCTCGACCCCTCTTTTAGGGCTTTTTGGGTTTTGGGCTCATGTAACGGGTATGGGAATGTCGGCCCATGGGTTTACCCATGTTTAGGCCCGATTTTGTAATGTGTAAATAAGTAGCTAGGCGATGTAAGAAGAGGTCGTTGTGCTAAGTGCTAGGTGTTAATTGTTAAGTGCAAGTGGTGACTGTAATGGCTTTGTGCATATTGTGTGAGACTTGCAGAGCTAAGTGCAAGTGATCGTAAGACAATGTGTGTAGGCTTTGTGTTGTAATCTAACTTGGAGGAGGATCTAACGAAGAGTGTGCAGATCTCATGTCCTCTACAAAGTTTATCTTGAGGCTCTGTGCATGTAAGAAGGTTGGAAGAAGCTAATAAAGAAGATGGAGAGTTGGTGGACGTAGCCCCAGGGTGGGGGTGACCCATGTATATCCTGTGTTATGAATGCTTCGTGCTTTTGGTTGTTCTTTTGTTTATGTGATTCAATGCTTAGTGTGATGTTAGATGATAGATGAATCTGATATGATAGCTTAGTGTTGAATGATGTGAATGAATGCTAGATCTAATCTCTATTTGTATGCTTAGTGATTGATTCTATTGGATCTGTGTAAATATTGCACTGATCTATTGTTAGGGTTTAGCGACTCTGTGAACTAAGATGAATATTAATGAACTGCAATAACTAAGTGTTTTGTTAAGGTGTTACAATCATAGATCTGTGTCCTAGCTAAGGTTGCAGACACTGGAGTCCTGCAACCACGCCTGCCTCTACCTCGAGTGAGACTTCATCTACTTCGCAGGTATTGTCGAAAGGGCCAGTAGTTAGGGTTTTGTTGGTGCGTTGTTGTAGCGTTGAACTCTGGGTCTGCCCTGTGTCAACAAATGGTTCCGTTGTCGGGACCTAAAACTGTGATTGTTGGGAACTAAGGAAAGAAGAATCTTTGTGTGAAGATCTGACCTGAAATTGTGAAAGCTCTGTGCGTAGATCTGTTTCCCTAGTGCACAGTATTCTACTCGATATGTGAAGCTCTGTGCTAAGAAAAGAAGTCTGATCTAAAGAAAAGAGGTAAGATATGAATGCTTCATGCTTTTGGTTGTTCTTTTGTTTATGTGATTCAATGCTTAGTGCAATGTTAGATGATAGATGAATCTGATATGATAGCTTAGTGCTGAATGATGTGAATGAATGCTAGATCTAATCTCTATTTGTATGCTTAGTGCTTGAATCTATTGGATCTGTGTGAATACTTCCCTGATCTGTTGTTAGGGTTTAGTTGCGCTGTGAACTAAGATGAATATTAATGAACTGTAATAACTAAGTGTTCTGTTAAGGTGTTACAATCATAGATCTGTGTCCCAGCTAAGGTTGCAGACACCGGAGTCCTGAAACCACCCCTGCCTCTACCTCGGGTGAGACTTCATCTACTTCGCAGGTATTGCCGAAAGGGCCAGTAGTTAGGGTTTTGTTGGTGCGTTGTTGTAGCGTTGAACCCTGGGTCTACCCTTGTACCAACAAATGGTTCTGTTGTCGAGACCTGAAACTGTGATTGCTGGGAACTAAGGAAAGAAGAAGATTTGTGTGAAGATTTGACCTGAAATTGTGAAAGCTCTGTGCGTAGATCTATTTCCCTAATGTGCAGTATTCTACTCGATCTCTGAAGCTCTGTGCTAAGAAAAGAAGTCCAATCTAAAGAAAAGAGGTAAGATCTGAACGCTTCGTGCTTTTGGTTGTTCTTTTGTTTATGTGATTCAATGCTTAGTGCGATGTTAGATGATAGATGGTTCCGATATGATATCTTAGTGCTGAATGATGTGAATGAATTCTAGATCTAATCTCTATTTGTATGCTTATTGCTTGAATCTATTGGATCTATTTGAATACTGCGTTGATCTATTGTTAGGGTTTAGCTGCGTTGTGAACTAATATGAATATTAATGAACTGTAATAACTAAGTGTTATGTTAAGGTGTTACAATCACAGATCTGTGTCCCAGCTAAGGTTGCAAACACTGGAGTCCTGCAACCACCCCTGCCTCTACCTCGGGTGAGACTTCATCTGCTTCGCAGGTATTGTTGAAAGGGCCAGTAGTTAGGGTTTTGTTGGTGCATTATTGTAGCGTTGAACCCTGGGTCTGCCCCTGTGCCAGCAAATGGTTCCGTTGTCGGGACTTGAAACTGTGATTACTGGGAACTAAGGAAAGAAGAAGCTTTGTGCGAAGATCTGACCTGAAATTGTGAAAGTTCTATGTGTAGATCTGTTTCCTAGTGCGCAATATTCTACTTGATCTGTGAAGCTTTGTGCTAAAAAAAGAAGTCTGATCTAAAGAAAAGAGGTAAGATCTGAACGCTTCGTGCTTTTGGTTGTTCTTTTGTTTATGTGATTCAATGCTTAGTGCGATGTTAGATGATAGATGAATCTGATATGATATCTTAGTGTTGAATGATGTGAATGAATGTTATATCTAATCTCTATTTGTATGCTTAGTGCTTGAATCTATTGGATCTATGTGAATACTACGCTGATCTATTGTTAGGGTTTAGTTGTGCTGTAAACTAAGATGAATATTAATGAACTGTAATAACTAAGTGTTCTGTTAAGGTGTTACAATCACAGATCTGTGTCCTAGCTAAGGTTGTAGACACTGCAGTCCTACAACCACCCCCGCCTCTACCTCGGGTGAGACTTCATTTGCTTCGCAAGTATTGTCGAAAGGGCTAGTAGTTAGGGTTTTGTTGGTGCATTGTTGTAGTGTTGAACCCTGGGTCTACCCCTGTGCCAACAAATGGTTCCATTGCCAGGACCTGAAACTATGATTGCTGGGAACTAAGGAAAGAAGAAGCTTTGTGCGAAGATCTGACCTGAAATTATGAAAGCTCTGTGCGTAGATCTGTTTCCCTAGTGCATAGTATTCTACTTGATCTGTGAAGCTCTGTTCTAAGAAAAGAAGTCTAATCTAAAGAAAAGATGTAAGATCTGAACACTTTGTGCTCTGATAGAGGTAATAATAATGAAAAGTTTTAGATCTAGAAGCTTTGTGCTCTGCTGAAAGTAAGATTAGTGGAAATTTTTGTTTCAAGAGTATGGATCTAGGTATGTTTGATCAATTTTGTCCTAGCCTGAAAACTATGGCAAAACTAGAAGAAAAGAGGTTTGATATGAGTAGATATGATAGAAATAATTAAAGATATGTTATACCTATGCATAGAAAGAATGTTTGGACTAACAAGTGGATGCAGGATCCTAGAAAGAATTTTTTACAGGTTAGCCACTATGATCCTAGTGTGCAGTACAGGAAGGGTTGGGGATCATTTAAAAGAAAGAGAGGATCAACTCTTTGTTACAGTTGTAGAAGACCGAGACATCTTGCTAAGGAATGCCCTGGTAGAAGACCTAGTTGTCTTTATTGCAAAGTTGTGGATCATGAAGTTCTAGATTGCCCTAGAATGATTGCTAAGGTTGAAAGAATGAATATGAGACAAGAAGACCCTGAGGAAGGTCAAGACACTAAGACCATGGCAGAACCCCATAAATAATCAGAGACTGTATTGCTGCAAATGAAAGAAACCCTGAATGACCACCGGAATATCAACTTATCAGAGATCTTCAAAGAAAAAGAGTGCTTAGAAGCAAGAATATGAAACTTTGACATAGACTATGTTCTAGATGAAGAAACACAATTGAATATCATGACAGAAAGAACTTGGGAAACCTTAGGAAATCCTGCTATGATTCCTTCATTAGGGGGAATAGGATTATTTAGAGGAAAGTTGATAACCCTGTGTGGGAAGCTCATCTGGATATTTATGAGGGCTCATGGAACTTTGACAAAGGAATAATTTGAAGTTGTTAAATTTATTGAGAACAATGCCCCATTTTCTATATTACTAGGAAAACATTGGATTGAGAGGGATCGGGCTAGAAGGAAAGAAGAAGAAGTCTTAGAGCAGAAGAAGCAAGAATTGAAAGATTTCATGACTAGGAAGATCACACACTTGATTGCAGAACAAGAGAACAGATTGAAGCTATTTAAAACCAGAGACTTGGATGTTGACATTGGAAGAACACAAGAAGACTCACAGAATACTAAAGCACCTATCCCAGAAGAACTATTGCCCTTGAATCAATCTTAACAACGTGAAGTTACTATACCAAGAGGAGATAAGAATCAGAATGGAAAGAGGAATACCGAGACGAAGCTCACTGGAAAGAAGGCTAGAAAACTAAGCAAGAAGAGATCAAAGATAGAAAAGTTACAGAAAGTTCCAAAGGGAACTTCGCAGAAGGAAAATTTAAAAAACTAGCACTTCGTCGGGATATCAGAACAACGTCACATGGCACTTCGCCATGGTGAAACAATATACCCTTTGGGAACAATATAACCATTAGATCGATACCCCGAATGGGTAGAAAGGAATTTATGGTCAGAAAGCTCACCATCGGACCATTGGGACCGTGCCATAATGGACCGAATTGAATTAATGAAGGCTTCTCGCCCGTTGGAGAGATCTGTTGCCTAGTTATCTACTTATTTCGTAGAACCTTGCACCGAGAACACTTTTTCCAACCATAATTATCTGAGCTCACAGATTAGTTGATTTCACGCAGTGGTCATCGAGCTATCGCTATCCATCCCATTGCATTGAGTAGTTATTCTTTAAACCTGAGATATTCAACCACAAGTGTGTATGTCCGAAGAACTTAGCGCAGTCGAAGAGTCTGTGAAGGAGGTACTCATCGACCTCATGACTGAAAGAGTAATGTCTGAAAGAGTAATGTTCGAATGAGTAATGTCTGAGGGTATACAAGCGTAGTCGATGAGAGGAGTGCATGCCTCTCCATCAACTGCTCACAGATCCGGACCATCCCGACCAGCAACAGAAAAGAGAACCAAGCACAGAGACGACCTAGAAAATGCGAAGCTAATACCGACCATATTACCCGACTACATCCCACCTCTAGCCGACACGGTGAGTCGTGATAGTGTACCGAGAGTAGCTTCCATCCATAATGGCGCAGTGCACCTAGCATGCCAATTAATTGAAGGAAAGTTAGTAAGGAAGAACAGACCCACGCAGGTCATAGGCTTTGTCGTTGACCTTGCAGGAAAATGTGTAGAAGGCGTATAGATGAACTGGGCGAAGTACCTATTTAATCAACTAGAATTAGACTGTTGTGAAGAATAGGATCAGGGCTACAAGTTCCACTTAGCTGGCTCCTGATCCTCATCATGTTTGTTTCTTGGGAGATGTCGTAAGGTGCGACCTTCCCGAACATTGAGTTGTTCGAGATGCTTGCTGCAAAGTTCACCATGCTTTGGTACTTGAGCGATATGGGAAAACAGTGGCAGTCGAACGTTGTCTTTCACACATACTACCTCCAGCTAAAGAGGGCTATTGAAGCTTAACCTCACATGACGTTGAACACCCTACAACGCTTCCGACCCCTCATGAATGTTCGTGTAGATCGACACTTCATCTATATTACTGCACGAGAAGATGAACATAAGGATGAGTTTCAGTTGTACTACAAGCTCACTGAAGAGGACCTCGAGGAGATAACTAAGGAATGGTCAGTCGACTTCCTTATCCCCGCTGACCCTGCAGAGATGTCCGACCTTGAACTTGACAGCTCGGAGGCCACTCACATAGAACATGACACACCAGAAACCAACAGAAGGAAGAAGACCAAAGAAGTCCAAGACTTAAGCAGCGCCTCAGAAAAGACTGCTTCAGTATCACCTGGCCGAGGGGGTGATGACGAGGTAGAAGAGATCAATGGCAAAGAAGATGAGCAGAAGTAAGGCGAAGTAACACTGCCTAGAGATGAGGTTGATCCCTTGAAGAAGAGGAAGGTTTCTTCCTCGAAACCTTCTTCTCGGAAGAAATCCAAAGCCATCGTGACTAAGATGAAGATTGTGCTCACTGTCGATGACTTTGACTTCATCATCGCAGCTGTAAATGACACCTCGCAAGAAATCTTGCAGAAACAAGAAGCCAAGCAGGAGGATATGTACAACAGATTCAAGGTCGAACTCCGAGGGGTACAACAAGCCCTTCAGTCCTGTCACACAATGTCCATTGCGCCCCTACCATCGGGAGAACCAGAGTTGGGAGATGAGCCAACCCAACTCCGCCTACTAGCTGATGCGACTGAAGCTCTCCTTCGCCGCGCACAAGAAGAGACTGAACAAGCTAGCCATGCCTTGAAGCAAGTGCAAGAAGTACTCGTAGAACAACGGCGACTTGCAGAGCAGGAGAAGGTTGTCCTCCAGATGAAGTTTGAAAAGGAGAAAGCATAGATTCAGCAAGAAAAGGAACAGTTGCTTGCAGAGAAACTCGAAGTGAAAGAAGCAGTCAACAGAGCACTCCGCTCTGTGACGGGCTTAGAGCCACATGCAGAAGACTGAGTCGAGCATAAAGTAGAGTAGCTCGCGGAAGCTATCCAACAGCTACAACAAATAATAGCAGACTTAGAGCTCCACGCAGTGCCTGACACCCCGCAGGATGTGAGAGATCAAAGAGATGCAACTACTTGAAGCACAGTTGAGAGAATAAAGGCCCTTGCCATGGAATGTAATCAACTAAGTGATCGCAGTGCCCAGACTTATGAGCGACTCACTGAGAACCCCGAGCTGAAGGTACTGAAGTTGCAGCTCCAGGAAGCGAAGCAGCAAGCATAAATAGTACATGCACAGTTGAAGCTCCTGTCATCCATTGAGAGGATGAAGCGATCCCAAGAACAACGCAGTTCTCAAAAACAGGTCCACACCATTCAGAGCAGAGTCATGGAAATTCTCTTTCTAATATAACAAGCTATGCCTCCTAACCCTCTACGGTGGGATTTTTTGTTCCATGCCGACCAAAAGACAAATCCTTCTATGTTAGGGACCTTAGACTCCTCATGCTCCCAAGTTTCAACTAGATAGATAATATCAATATCACTCAGGATCCAACTTATCATAAGACCTTTGCGCCATGGAAATCCACGACAGTTCCAAAAGAGGATCCCAAGTGTCCCAAATTCCTATTTTTTATTATCCTTCTGGTCTATATCCCTAACAATAGCTTTTTGATTTCTAATTATTTCTCGTTTTCCTTCTTTCTTGGCTTCTTTTACCTTTTGAACTTCCTTCCTTAATTCAACTTGGTCTTCAGGAATGAGGTCTTCATTTATAAATATTCCTGACTCTTTTAAGCTCGAAGATTTACTAAGTATGCTATATTTATTGTCATTACAACTTACTTTGACACAGATCAACCTATCTTTGTGATCAATTATTTTTCCTAGCCTCTTTGCTTCTATGAGGTAAGTTGTATCAATTTGTGATTTTTTATTTAATTCTTCTTTTACTTTTGCTAGTGTCATTTCCTCTTTGATGGGTTTGATATCCAATTTGTTTTCCATATTACTGAGGGTCAAATTGTTGGTTAGTTTTTCTTCTAGTTCTTTAATCCTATCTCTCAAGTTGTGATTTTCTTCAACCCCTCCTT
>WSFP011236707.1:0-59139 GCA_009831015.1 Picea engelmannii
AAAGAACATAATAGAGTGAGCACCCAATGAAGGGTCTTCATCCTGATCTTGATTCCGTATGAATCTATCCATGTGAATAGATGATTTGATGTTGAACATGGTAGAAACCACTTGATTACCAGTCATTGAGGTAAGCCATTAACAAGTGAGAGGGAAATTACCAATGATGTCAATGATTACCAAGGTACCCTAGTACATTCCAACGAATGTGAATAAATGAGATGAGGTTGAACATTCATGGAATCATCCAATCAGATGTCATTGATGTAAACCTACTGTCAGAAGTGAGGAGGCTTGCCATTGAGGCATACAGGTCCCAAGGTACTAACTAGTTTCTAAGTGTAATTCCTGGATAATGTGATGAAGTTGATAGGAAAAGACTCATTGAAGGAGGTCCATGATGTATCCCCCATCATCGACACAAAACTGACATAGGAAAGTGATGTAAGATGGTGAATCAAATGAGTATGGGATGACAAAGGAAATGGAAGTTGGTAATACCATAGATGGATGGTTTTAAGTGAAAATTCCCTTGAACATGATGAGACATGAAAACTGACTTGGAAACATTGACTCGACGAGTACCAAGAACATAATGTATCGAAAAAAAATCACTCTTTGATTGGAACGAAAAAAGAATGATGACACATGGAATTGGTATGACTCAAAGAAAAGCATATTACCCAATTGTAAGACAATATGCAAATAGGTGACAAGTTCAAGGGAGACAATAACTGCCATAACGAATTCCAAAAAACTTGACCCACTTCCTTGAATTTCCCCCCCATCTACATAGAGGAGTACCTATTTATTTTTTTAACTAGATTGAGGATAACATATGCTCGGTATAGCTCATCCTTCATATGAGTCCCTCAACATATGTTTAACAAACGTGAGGAAGGAGGGGTTTGGTCCTGTATGGGACTTGGATATTGGACTCACATAGGTCCTTCGATGCATAGTTTTACGAGCCCAAAGAAGGTAAACTCAGTGATTTTTCACGTTTAGAGAGTTTAAAAGAAATTAAAGATGACTCCATGGATGACTTTTTCGTAAATTTATTCTCCCAAGCCCGAAAAAAGTGTAAAACAATACAGGGGAGAAATATTCGAATCATGCTTGATTAGAGTGTTCCTTTTTCATAATTAGTCTTGCGACGCCAAAAAAGAGACAAAATACCACTCGAAAGATGCCCTTTCAAACCTTTTAACAAGTTTGAAAGGAAGAAATCTCACTTGACAATAGTTTCATGTTTAGGGAGTCTAAAAATAGTTGAAAGGAGACTCAAATAGTTCCTTTTTCGTATATCTTTTACGAGTTTGAAAAAGAGATAAAAGTATACTCGGTAACCTATTCTCATTTTGTAACGAGCATGAGAAAGAACACAGACTGAGATTGTTCTAGAAAAACTTCTATGTTATGATGGGAATGCCCCTCAAGTGAGGATCACTCTAGGATCAAGTCATATTATTAGTTTAGCTAAGTTCCGAGTTCTGGGTTCAGAACCAGACTGATAATGTAATAGAGAAATATAGTACTGTAGTGTTAGGAAGATCAAGGAATTGAGATAACCTTGTCTCACAGTAGTACATAATTACTTTCTATTATCTTTGGCATGACCTATTGTATTTGTAACTCAAGTTGATCTTGTATTTTGAGAAGAAACATATTATATGATAATACAGTGGGAGACCCAAATTTTATTGAAGATATCTTGTATACTTAGTCTTCTGAATGTATTGAATGCTATATTATATTTCATGTATGATATTCTTAAATGGATATAGATTGCATGCGAATGTCATCGCAAATATGTTTTCTACCTTCTCAATTAGGAAATGTTTAGGACTGCAACAGGTTTAAGCTATCTTGCGTAGGTCCGATATGAATCTTGACACTTCAGAGATCTACCTAAGTATTCTCTTTACCCTTCCCTATCCTATTCATATCTGTTACGCTTTGGGTGAGACTTATTCCCTCTCGGGAAGATGAAAATTCCAACACACTATACTACATCAATACCTTTTGTTGGTAACTTGAGAAGGACCCTGGTCTGATCACTTTTGCGCCAACAAATATCTGGAGTTGTATAGTGAAGTTGGACAACAATGATAATTTATCCTTGATGGGGAAATTGTAAGATATGAAACACCGAAGATCCGAAGGGAGGCATCACATAGAACCAACTATGACCAAGTAGCAAATTGTAATCCAGGGGCGCATCAACCACTTCAATATCAACCGAAATGGTCTTACCCTTCAAAGTCAAGGTGAAATATTGCAAAGTTTTGTGAGGTTGGAAACCACCTCCATCAAATTCTTTCAGGGTGGTAGGAGACTGACTAAGTGTAGGAAAACCAAGGACTCTCCAACAAGGAAAATACATGACACAGGTGGAGGATCCCTCATCCAAAACAGTGCGATTGATGTTCTTTCAACAAACCAAAACTTGAATTTGGAATGCCAAGTGGTGGGAGAGTATTTCCTTACAATAATCTAGATTAAATGTAATCAGGTTCGAATCCTCGAGATCCATGCCTCCAATGGATGACAAGAGGGTTCTATGTTGACTTGGACATTGTTGTGGAACTTCGAGGGATGACATAGCACAAGGCGCTTGTGCCAAATATTCAACGATGTTGTAGTTTTGGGAAGTGTGATAATTTGGATTAAATGTCACCTTTTGAATTATGCTCTTGGGAAGGCGCAATGCTGTGTCAGAAATTGGCTTATCAATTTGAAGAGGATTGGAATATGGAGGATGAGTGGAAGTGGAGGGTTGATCAACAACCTTTCCTTTAGTCTGATCAGCTAGTCATAGGTATTTTATCGAGTTGTTAAATTAACCACCTTAAACTTATACACCTCAGAGGCTCTCTTGGAAGCATCCCCATGGTGGGAATGATTTGCATTTCGCCCTTGCGGAGGGGTATTATTTTGCACAACCAAATGTTGTTGCTGGACCGGTTGGGAGGTACCCTTCAGACATTTAGCAACAACGCATGATGAGGGAAGTATTTCATGTAGTGGTATTCCTCATAGATCATGTAAGGATATTTAGCCTTCCTAGACAGTTGAGTATCAACAGTCTTAGGATTATCCTACGCATTAGAATATTTATTGGATTTACCCTTGTTTTTCTTCTTACCTCCTGGTTGCTGAGATGAAGTGGATTTGAATGCATTCACCTCAGAGGTTTGAGCAGGAGAGAAAGTATTTTTGGTGTCTGAAACAAAACTAGGTTCCAGAGTAGCTCTTGATGGATCATTCGATGGATGAGGAGCACGAGGGATCAGATTGTAAAGTGTGCTGGCCTGGGAATAAGCCAAGTCTAAATACTACACATGACTGATATCCTGCTCCTCAGTAACAACATTTCCCATAGAAACATCATGGTAAATGGGAGGCAAGAGTGACTTTGTAAACCAATCCGCAAGGAGTTGATAAGGAATTGGAGCCTTAATCAACCGTCTCTGCCATCTCCACTCATGAATATGATTGGATATGTGGGTGGAAGAGGATTTTCATAGTGAGCTCAAAATATTTGTACTGGTCTCATACCATATAGGAAACTAAAAATGAATTAGAAAGGCCATGGAAAGAGAATTAAAGTCGACAAAGGAGTTACGTGGAAGCTCAATATACCATTTCATTGTTTCACTTGTAAGTGTTCTCTAAAAATGTCTAAGATAGATCGAATAGTCCATACAAGAGTTGGAAGAACATCATAAATGGAAAGTCATAACATGATTGTTAGGATCTTCCCCAGGTTCTCCATCGAATTTCAGGATTTCGGACAGTAATTTGGTAGGGATGGCAGACCAAAATGGGGCATGCTATATGGGATCATTTGTTAAATGTGATAGATCTGGTAGATCTAACGTAGGCAAAAATGGAAGGTGTTAGTTAGGGTGTAGATACCAGTGATAACCATATTGCGTGGGAACACCAGTAGGAGTATACCCAGGTTGCGACGCGAAGACAAAACTAGATGTTCCTCCCATATATGGTGGCTTCCCGGGTTGTCCACCCATGTAAGGTGGTTGTCCTAGTTATATACCTATGTATTGTGACTAAACAGATGGGCCTCCTATGTACTGAAATTGACTTGAAGTTCCCCCCATGAATGATGGTTGAAGGGATTGTTGCATTGGAATTGTGAGGTTTACAGATTAATATGGAAAAGTTCCTTGTGGAGGAATTCCCATAGGATTAGGTTGGCCCCACAAAGGATTAACAACTCCTGGAAATGGTTGTCTAGGATATAGGAAAATGGTAGTAAGGATACAAGGAATTTAGGGAGAAAATTTCCCCCAAGATTTTTGATGTTGCAACTGCGTAGGTTCCCCCCCGGTAAAGAGTTTCCCTGCAATTGAAGGTTTCCCCCGAGTTGAAGGTTGGCCTCACATTGAATATTGGCATCCAATGTAGGGTGTACTTATATACGATGTATGAGATGGAGGAAGAGTAGCTTGTGTAACCATGTTTGTTTGAACAACTTTCCTGCTGGCCATTTGACCGATGGAATGACTAAGTAACGCACTTGGTGTGTGCATGTGGGGAAAAAGTGAAGAAGGAATATTACCTGACTCACGTGCGAAATAAGATGTATGCACATGTGGTTGATTCAGGGTTACTTGGGTCAATGATATTTTTGGTAAAGTAGAAGCACCAGCAGTAACAACTACAAGAGTTGTGGAAAAAGATGAGTTCCCAAGTCCCTCAGGAAAACCAAAAGATGATGGGTTCACACCAAAATATTGTGTAGTGGTGGAACCGAGAGGTAATCGATAAGAAGAATAAGAATCAACATATCTCTTGGATGGTGGATTAATGAGTGGCTAGCCAAGTGGATAAATAAAAATAGGATTTGCGTAAGATGGAAGGCTTTCTACGAAGTTTGTGACAAGTTCTTCAATGTGTTGGCCACTTCCAGGAGAGACACTCTCAGTTTCAGAAGTGTGATATGCGATCATTTCTTCATAAGAAACATCGTGTTGAGGTTACTGACCGTCAGGTTCCATACCTTGCAGACTGTGAAATAATTGATCCTAAGGTCGACTACGAAGGTGAAAGAAACACACTCCTATGAAAACTAAAAGAAATCAACCATACAACCATAGGTTCAAGGATCTTTCGAAGAGAGGATATCAATACACCAATGAAGAAATGAGAAGAAATTACCCCAAAATTCACATAATAACCCTTCTCGGTGCAATAAAACCTCGCTTTCATGGGATCACCCTCCAAGGGTATTGAGAGTGTGATACGATGTCTGCCCCAGGTACCGTGGGAATCCCCCCACAATCACCTCCGTAGGTACCTAGGAAAGGAAAGTAAGGTTACCAAATCATATTCATCCTCCAGACAGGTACAATTGATAGTCAAGACCGAAATTATGGGAAGGATATCAAAGTCCAGAGATCTTTAAGATAACTGAAGAGAAGTGGACTGGTAAGATTCCAGAGGACCCCAAACGGATTCAAAGTTCACAAAGTGTTGGTTATGGAGCCTGATTATCTTCCTGATTCAGAGGTTTGTTTCAGCCATGATTGGACCCCATTCCCTAATCCGGTGGGGCATTTAGGAGGGATGGAGAAAATTTTTGTAGTCCCCCCTAGCGGGGGATTCGGGGGCAGTGCTCCCATAGAAAAATATTGGGAAAAATTACCTTGTAAAATATTGTAATTTTGTAGTCAATCTGGACTGTTAATTAGAAGGTTGCATATATGATGGTAGAAGTTATGTTAGGGTTTTTTTCCCTATAAGGTAACCATCTTTTATGAGGGAATTGTATTGTGGCTGTGTATTATAGAAAATATTGTATTCTGAGAGAGGATACTGTGAGAGAAAGAAGATGAAGTTACATAGGGTGTGTTATAGGTTGTATCCCTTTATTTTTCTGGATAATAAAAAGGAAGGACCTAACAATTTCTCTAGTGGACGTAGTCGACACTAGGTGAACCACATATATTTGTGTCTCTATTGTATTTTATATATTCTATGTTTTATTTCTGCATTTGTTTTATTTTATTTCTTTGCGATCCCATTTTTATAACAACTGGTATTAGAACAAAAGGTAACTCACAAGAAAAGAGGGTTCCTGGTTTGAGTGGGAGAAATAACGAAACATGGAAAGTTTAGGGTCGGGAAATTTAACGGCCAAAAATACAAGTTATGGAAGATGTATATGGAAGATTATTTATATCATAAGGATATATTCCTACCATTGGGCAGAATAGAAAAAAAGTCGATGACCATGAAGGACGGAGAATGGGAGTTTCTTGAAATAAATGCATTAGGAACGATACGGCTAAGCCTGACATTGTTGGTGGATTTCAATATTTCAAAAGAAAAGACAACGAAAGAGATGATGGATGCATTGGATAAACTTTATGAAAAACCCTCGGCGTCCAAGAAGGTATTTCTAATGAAGAGGTTATTTAATATAAAGATGTCAGAAGGTGGGTTTGTTGCAGATCAATTAGATGAATTTAATACGGTTACTAATCAACTAAGCTCTATAAAAATGGACTTTGATGATGAGGCCAGGGCTCTTCTAATCTTGTGCTCATTGCCAAAAAGATAGAATGGCTTGGTCATGGATGTAAGTAACTCTGTCTCTGGTTCAAACACTCTAAAATTTGATGATCTTGTTGGTGTTATCCTTAGCAAGAAAATGTGACGAAAATGCACAGGTGATCCATCAGGTAATGCGTTAACTATGGAGAATAGGGGAAGACAAAAAGATAGAGGAAAGGGCTCAGGGAACCGTGGGAATTCTAGGAAGGGAAGATCCAAATCCATATTGGGAAAGATAGAGTGTTGGAATTGTGGGAAGAAAGGACATCTAAAGAAAGAATGCAGAGCTCCAAAGAAACATAGAGATGGATAACAAGAGAAAAAACAAGAAGCAAATGTAATAGGTGATGTGTTGCAAGATGCTTTGATTCTTTCTGTAGATAATATTTCTGAGTCTCGAGTAGTATATTCATGGGCATCATTTCATGCCACACCCCATTGGAAACATTTTTTAGATTATGTTCAAGGTGATTTTGGACAGGTTCATTTGGGTGATGAGGCACCATGAAAAATTGTTGGAATGGGTAAGGTACAAATAAAGAAAAAGAATAGAAACCAATGGTTGTTGAAAGAGGTAAGACATGTTCTAGATCTAAGGAAAAATAAAATTTCATCAGAGCAGTTGGAAAGTGAAGGCTGTATATCCATATTTACAGGTAAGGTGTGGAAGGTTATCAAAGGATCACTGGTGATAGAAAAAAGAGAGAAGGTAGACCTACATTGTATTTATGTACTGGAAATATTGACTCTTCTATATATTTAGCTTCTACAAGAGTGGATATAACACTGTGGCATCATAGTATTGGACACATGAGTGAGAATGGGATGCATATACTTCTCCAAATAAATTTGTTGCCAGAATTTAAACAAATTGATTTGGACTTCTGTGAGCATTGTGTTTATGGAAAAAGGAAGAGAGTCATATTTCTTAGAGTTGGAAAAGAAAAGAAGAGTGAAAGGTTAGATATTGTGCATACATATGTATGGGGACCAACTCAAGTATCATGTCTTGGTGGCTCTCGTTATTATGTTACTTTTATTGATGATGCAACTAGAAAAACTTGGGTTTATTGCATTTGACAAAAATATGATGTTTTTGATACTTTTAAGAGATGGAAATCTTTGGTTGAGAATGAGACAGGAAAAATATTGAAGTGTCTCATATAAGAAAATGGAGGTGAATATTTCAACAAGGAGTTTGATGATTACTATTCATACCATGGGATTCATAGAGAGAAAATAGATCCAGGAACACCACAAGAAAATGGTGTGTCAGAAAGGATGAATAGGACAATCATGGAGAGTGCAAGGAGTATGAGATTGCATTATGGGTTTCCCTTACATTTTTGGGAAGATGCTGTAAATAGTTTTGTTTACTTAATAAACAGAGGACCCTCAAGCTATTTGGATGGTGGAATTCCAGAGGAGGCATGGACAGGTAAAAAGGTAAAGTACTCTTTTTTGAAGACTTTCGGTTGTGAAGCATTTGCCCATATTGATAAAGAAAATAGAACAAAGCTTGAGGAAAAATCCAAGAAGTGTACCTTTATTGGATACAATGTTAATGTATTTTGTTATCGATTATGGGACTATGAAAATAAAAAAATCATTAGAAGTAGAGATGTCATATTCAATGAGAAGGTCATGTAAAAAGATCAATTGCAGGGAAAGAAACAGGAAAAGAAAAACCAGAATACACAGTGCTTGATGAGATCACTGAAAAAGAAATTCCAAAGGTACCAGAAAATCAAAATGTACAATAATAGGAAAAACATGTACCTCAGAATAATGCAATTGTTGTTAGAAGATCTACCAGGTTAAGTAGACCCCCTGAATGATACTCACCTTCATTGTATTATTTATTATTGACTGATTCTGGTGCACCAGAAAGTTATGAAGATGCAGTGCATGTAGACACTAAAAATAAGTGGGAGCAAGGCATGAAATATTAAATGGATTCCTTGGTAAATAACCAGACTTGGGACTTGGTTCAGTTTCCTACAGAAAAAAGAGCATTGCAGAATAAATGGGTTTACAAGTTGAAGGAAGAAGATGGAGGAAAAAAGTGGTACAAGGCTAGACTTGTTGAAATGGGTTTGCACAAAAGAAAGGTATAGATTTTGATGAAATAGTTTCTCCTGTTGTTAAGATGACTTCAATTAGGACTTTTTTAAGTCTTGTGGTAGTAGAATATTTTCATCTTGAATAGTTATATGTAAAACCAAATTTTCTCCATGGGGATTTGGAGGAAGAGATTTATATGCATCAACCACAGGGGTATGAGGTCAAAGGAAAGGATAATTTGGTATGTAGGTTGAAGAAGAGATTGTATGGACTAAAGAAAGATCCAAGGCAATGGCATTTGAAGTTTGACAGGTTTATGACAAAACAAGGTTATAGTAGATGTCTATGATCACTGTGTTTTTTTTTAAAGGCTAGAAAATGGAAGCTATATTATCTTGCTATTGTATGTAGATGACATACTTGTTGTAGGGTCTAATATGTAGGATATAAATGTGCTCAAGACGAAATTAGCTAATTCAATTTCATTGAAGGGTTTGGGTGCTGCAAAGAAAATCCTTGGTTTGAGAATAACAAGAGACATGGAAAATAAAGAATTGACACTGTCTCAGGGTGAGTACATAGAGAAGGTGTTGGAGAGGTTTAAAATGAAAAATGAAAAACCAGTTAGTACACCTTTGGCTAGCCATTTCAAATTAACTAAGGAAATGTGTCACAAGACACATGAGGAGATACAATACATGTCCAGGGTCATTTATTCATCAACAATTGGTAGCTTGATGTATGCATGGTTTGCACAAGACCAGATATTGCACATGCAGTGGGAGTTGTGAGAAGGTATGTGAAAAATCCAGGTAAATAACATTAGGAGGCAGCAAAGTGGATTTTCGGGTATTTGAAAGGTACTAGAACTCATGCATTATGTTTTGGAGGTTTAGAGACTATTCTATAGGTATATGTTGATTTAGATATGGCAGGTGATAAAGATAATATGAGGAGCACCACATGGTATGTTTTTATTGTAGATGGAACAACAGTAAGTTGGATTTCAAAACTACAAAAGGTTGTTGCACTTTCAACAACAGAAGAATAGTATGTTTTTGCTACAGAGGTTAGTAAATAAATGATTTGGTTATAAAGGTTTATGGAGGAATTGGTAAAGAAGCAGGAGAATAGCAGGTTGTACTGTGACAATGAGAGTTCCATTAATCTTGAAAATAACTCAGCCTTCCATTCAAAGACTAAGCATATAAAACTCAGGTACTATTTCATATGATCTTTCTTGGAAGATGGACATTTGAATTTGGAAAATATACATACTAGAAAAAATCCCACAGACATGTTAACAAAGGGGGTAACTAGGGGGAAACTAAGTTCCTGTTCAATTTTAGTTGTTCTTCAAGAATGAAGGTGAAGATGATAAATTTTCTAGGTCCAAGGTGGAGTATAGTATAGTAGGTACAACAACAATGGAGTTGTTGTGATCACTCTCCAAGTGGAATATTGCTGGTTGTGGAGCCTGATTATCTTCCTGATTCAGAGGTTTTTTTTATTCGTTCTTGGATCCCATTCCCCAGTAGGATTCCCCCCCCACAAATGTTTCCAGGGGGGTCCATGGGGGGTGGCGACAATTTTTGTATCTCCCCCTGATGGGGGATTCGAGGCCCGCACTCTCGAAGAAAAATATTGGGAAAAATTACCTTGTAAAATATTGCAATTTTGTAGTCGATCTTAACCATTCATTATAAGGTCACAGATCTGATGGTAGAAGTTATGTTAGGTTTTTTTTCCCTAGAAGGAAACTCTCTTTTATGAGGGAATTGTATTGTGGCTGTGTTTTATCACTAATATTGTAGTTTGAGAGAGGAGACCGTGAGAGAAGGAAGAGGAAGTTACAACATGTGTGTTGTAGGTTGTATCCCTTCATTTTACTAGATAATAAAAAGGAAGGACCATGAAATTTCTCTAGTGAATGTAGCCCACACTAGGTGAACCACGTATATCTGTGTCTCTATTGTATTGTGTATATTATGTTTTTTTATTTATGCATTTGTTTTATTTTATTTCTTGTGATATCGTTTTTCTAACACAAAGCACCGAGACCAAATGAAATCAGTGGTTTCTCAAGAAAAACCCCCAATATACGCTCGGTCTGCTATGATTGGTTAAGATTTGGAGGGGTAATCTATGCTGCTCTCCCACACATAACCTCATGTTTACCCCTTGTGTGAGAGGGGGTTCCCAACTATTCTTATACAAAAGTTGGATTTCTACACTCTTTAGTGCTCTACAATATGTTTAGTAGTCTTGGAAAATTTAATCACTTTACCTAGTCCAAAGACCCTAATCTTGTGCTACTGTTGGTGTGCTAAAATGAAAAAAATGTTCTAGTTGATTTTATTAGAGCATGGTTGATTTTAATGGCTTTTAACTCAAAGGGTTCATGTAGGTGAAACTTATGATTTTTGAGAGACTTGACTCCAATAGAATGCAAAATAATGATATGCAATTGGTTCTTTTAGATGAATTCTATGTATGGTAAGGAGAAGAGTTCTATTCTTCTTAACACAAGAAAGCACTAAAAAAAATGCAACTTTCAATTTTTTGGATCAATATAATGCCAAACTACCAAGCAAATGTTTTTGAAAACCGAAATGCACATGCAAAAATAGCTCTGGTTTTAAACATACACAAAAACAAATTTCCTATAGAATGCAAAATTTCTTAATTTGATTATGTATGCAAGGTGATATGCATACTTTTTCACTTCTTGAATTTCAAATGAAATGAAAGAGATATATGTTAGACAAAATGAAGTACGAGTCACAAACACAAGCAGACAAAGAGCTCTCAAAATGATGAGAACTGAAAGAAAACAAGTAGGGGATAACCTGTTCAATCGAGAACTCAAATATACAAAAGAGAAAGAAGACAAGCACTCATGAAAATCCTCAAAACAATGAACAAAAATAAACAATATTCAAGACTGGGTTGTGGCAAACAAGAGAGTCCTAATAATCCAGAAAAGTAATATGCTTCATTGAAGACAAAAAGGCTCAATACTAAGCAACCTTTGCAAACCATAGTTGATGAATAGTCCTAATCAACCAAGCAATATGAAATATTTGTGAGACGAAGATTAGACAAACTCAAAGCCATGAAGAACGAAGGAATCCTGTTAACCCAAGGGGATCACAAATAGGAAAAAATTTGCAACCTCAAAAAAGAAACATAAATGAGTGATAATGTCAAATTCTCAAGAAAACAAAGTCAAAGACAAACTAGGAGTCTCTAGGAAAAAAGTCCCTCAAAATTAGACTAAGAAAGAGTAGGCAGAAAGAGTCAAATACACCAAAAAAAGGAGATTGGCGCCCCTATTCTCAAGAAGAAAGAGCACCAATTAGGGGAATGGTGCCCTGTAGAAGGCTTTGGGGGAGTGCCAGTGAGCCAATACCACCCTCTAGCAGGGATATGGGGAGCTCCAATCAGGTAAGTGGTGCCCTGGTGTGAACTGTAAGGAAGGGCCAATTTTGTAAAAAGTCAAAAAAATGGCTTTCAAAGGATCATACATAGTAGAGACTCATACAATGGATTTGTGATATCTTTAGTGAAGAATAGGAAAGGGGAAATATATTGTAATCAAGCACCAAACAAGATCTAATGATAGGAAAATCTTTAAGATGATCCAAGGAAAGATTAGTCAAAGTCCATTCCCAGTGGAGTCACCAATTTCTGTTACGAAATGTTTCCCCTGCGGACAGGTGAAACTTACCTTGGATTACTAGAACCCTATATCAAGGAATAAACACTACAAGTGGACACTAACATCCCTTTAAAATCATTTTAACCAATTGTAAAGCAAGAAGGAGAAAGAACATGATGTACCATTTTACGAAGTTTGTTCGCGTTTCTTCCAATTCGTGAGCTTGATCTTCAAACCCATTGGTGAAAATTGATACTTGCAATAGGAAACAAAGAGAAACAACTGTTTCCTACTCTAGTTTATTAGGTAAAATAAATTCATCTACAGAGATTAAAATAACAATAGACAAACATATGCAAGAATACATAAGCTTGAAAGAAATAGTCCAAGTATATTCAATAAGAACCAAAAAGAGAATACTTACAAAACATGATCGATGTTGTAGTAGCCTCTCCAAGATCTCCTCATCCAACCCTTGCACGAATAATCCAAGATCAAAATGATGATACTTTACTGATTTCTTCCCTCCTTCACCTTGGATATACCTTCAATATATAGGCTTGAGAGGCAAAACCACCATGAGAAAATGAATGATATTGTTGAGAATATGTCTCCTTAAGTTTTGTATCAGATCTTAAGGTGAATCCATAGCATGGGGTTTGAACATAACCATCCCCATATTGATATATTTGGCCCATAGAATAAGGCGGAGGATACCCCGTTTCCCTCAACAATAATGGCGCTCCCCTAGAGTGAGAGACAGGGTGCCATCCTAATAGTAGTGCTCCTCTAAAATGGAAAAGGGGGTTCCATGGCCCTCCCATATCATGTCCAGGGGGGTTCCACCCTTCATAATTGCCCCCCAAAAGGTCAAGTTTTCCAAGAAAAAGGTGTTTTTTGACCTTGAAATGATGGGTTTCTTTTTCCAATATGACTTAGGGGTCATGGAAAATATATTTCATGGTGTCAATGGGTTGTGACACTCAACAAAGTGAATGCAACACTAGGTAAGGTGCATAGGACACTTGCGATAGTGCATGCGACACTTAACAAGGTGCATACGTCACATTGTGATACTTAGGGTGTGAAACGCAGATGCAACATTTTGGTTTGTAACCATTTTATTCTTCCCTTTTGATGGAACCTTTGACGAATTTTGCATAGATATTTTGTTCTTCTTCTCTTTCTTTTGTTATGGAGCTTGAACCTTTCTCAGTATGAGTTGGTTTGTATCCTACTCCAAACTTTTCATCGCATGGTCTTTGACTGTTGATGATTTCATTCAATATTTTGGTGTTGGTACTACATTTTTGTCAGATGTCCTTCTTCTGAAGTTCCTTTCATGGTGATACTATTTCAACTTCCAAAGACTCATTTATTTTCTTCTTTTCTTCCAACTGATTTTTGAGTGTTTCTTCAATTACTTTGGCTTCTTCCAACTGAAATTTTAAATTTATGATAATCTACTGGACTTCTTCATAATTTATTTTAGGGTTTTGAGAACACTCCTTTAGTTTGATCAATTATTCCTTAAGGGAATTATTTTTCTTTTTTTCCCTTTTTAGATCACTTAAAGCACTGATAAGTTCTGCCTCAAGATACACTTGGCCTTCTTTATAATCTTCTTCGCTATTTTCAAGGATTCCTTTCTATGTTTCCATTTCCATGAAGAGCACTCTTTCTAAGGCACTATCACTATCACTATCCTCATCAAATGAGGAACTATCTTATTTTGAGTAAAGGATTTTGTTGAAGACTTTTCTTTTATTTCCTTTCTTGTTTCCCTTTTGATATTTCTTTTCTTTCTTGGAAACGTCTTCTTCATCATTATCTGAATTCTTAGCATAAGGACATTAAGAATCAAAATGACCAATTTTACCACAATTAAAGCACTTTAAGGGAAGCTTACCTTTGTACTTGCTAGTTCCTCTCTTCAATATTCTCACGAGGTTCACTATCTCTTCATCTTCATTTGAATCATTGTTGTAGTAGGAGCTTGAATTTGAATATTTCTTATTCTTTCTTGTCTTCTTGGATTCCTTGAAAGTTTCTTCCTTATTATATGGATTATCCTATTATTTCCCATTTAGTAAGATGTAATGATTCCATGTAGCTCGTCCATGCTCAATTTAGCAATATCTTCTCTTTCTTCTAGGGATAAAATTTTGGGATCAAATCTCAATGGAAAAGACCTTAGTACCTTTTGAACAATCATTGAACCTTTAATTTATTCTCCTAATCCTTTAATATAATTCAATATTTCATCAAATCGCAGAAATTAAGTTGCGATATCTTCATTTTCCTTTATTTTTCAATTGTTCAAATTTACCTCTATAAGTTTGAAGCTTGGTCCCTTTGACTTTGGCATCTCCTTCATAAACATTTTGAAGTTTTTCCCAAATATACTTTGCAGAGTCGCAATGCATAACCTTGACATAAATTGAACTATCCAAGCCACTTAGAATGGAATTTGAAACCTTCAAATTGTTTTCACAAAGTTTATTTTCGTCTTTATATGTTTGGGAAGCGGTAGGTGCCTTGTATTTGTCTACTGCTGCTTGCCAGACATCAAATCCTTGTGCTTGCAAAAATGTTTTCATCCTTCTACTCCAGAAGGCATAGTTTTTACCATCAAACAATGGCGTTCCATTCTTATTTCACTCCATGATCTACCTTGTTAGAATATTTCTGAAGGACCTTCTCTGATTCAAATTGTTGAAATATTCAATAATATTAAGAGGGTGGGTGAATCAATATTATGCACTTTTTACCAATTTTAATCGTAATATGTAAGAATTAATTTAAAAACAATTTATCAGTTATGATTGCATTCAATATATCATTAAAATATAATCACACATACACAACACACAAAACGTTTACGTGGAAACCCAAATGGGAGAAAGCCACGAAGAAATTTTTAATGTATCAAACGATTACAACCCCCGGAAGCACCAACTTCCAAAATTCTCCAACACCAACTAGAAGTAGGCACCATTCCCCTAATTTACAGGCTCCAACCTAAGGGAAGATACAACTCCCTAAATTTTCCAGCTTCAACTCGAAGGACGATCCAACCCCCTTTCCTTTCCCCTTCCTTCCACCTTTGAATATAAATAAGAAAATAAACATGTCACTGTTCGTGTCATTGTTTCTGTCACTAATACTGATATATCATCATCATAAAAATTTATTCAACCCCAATACCCACATAAGACTTATGCCAAGGTATCCAAGAATATCGCAAAAATCATATGCCCAAAATCACCAAGATATTCATCAAACCATGTGCCAATATATGCTTGAAGAATGTGCCAAAACCTTCAAGGTATGCCTCAAAACATATGCCATAACCTCCAAGATATGCCTCAAACATGTGCCAAAACCTTCAATATATTCCTCAAGAATATTCCATAACCTCCAAGATATTCCTAAATCATATGCCATAACCTCCAAGATATAAGACTCAAAACATATAGAAAAACATTCATCAAGTGAAGACCCTAATGCATGCGATCTTGGACTATTAATCTTCTTCAAATTCAACATCAAGAGAAGAGAACCTTCTTCAAACCTTTCCTCATCCTTATGGGACTAGACTGGGCAACAGGTGGGGCCTCGCGCGATAATACCAAAACAACCAGTGGGGTCCTTGTAGGACACCCTATCCTTAACCCATAGGGGTCACCTCATATAGGTTTTCCTGAAAATCCTTCTCACATCTGCAACTGCAAGAACTCCGTCCTTCATATGACTCTACTAAGTCACTTGCGTTGAGAGATTACACACTTGCTTGATCAAATTGAGAGGCTCTTTATGATTATTTATACTTTTCCAAGTACCTCCTTTACTTGAATTTAGGGTCGACCTATAAATTTTTTTTTGTAATTGTTTTTCCCATTTACTTTTTTGTTATAGATGACTTGTAACTTCTTTTCCTTAGATCTGGGGATTCTTCACTTATTTTTTGGGATATATCTTTAAGAAGGAAGATCTCCTCAACCGTGAGGAACCACATGGCATGCCAACTATTGTTGGAAATGGATTGACAAGGAATATCAATCTATAAGGGTTTTTCATGCAATTATGATGTCCTTCATACTCGTTTTCTTCAAACAACTATGGGATTCATGACCACACCTTTGGGGTTTCCTGACCATACATTGTAACAACCAAGACTTCTTGTAGGCTTCTTCAAAGCATCTTCCCATGAGGGCCATTCTTAGAGCTACGCCATAAGGGGACCACTTTAGATACTCCCATAAATAAACCCATTACTTCTAGGGGCTTATGGAATTCTTCTAGGTTTGACATCAAGGACAACAATATTTGCAATAGTGGCGTCTTTAGGACCATAGTAGGCCCATTGAATGTTTACCAAGATGAGAAATTTGTTCCTGAGCACTTTGAATTTCTAGTCTAGGATGCATACTGGTTCCACCCAAAAATCCCCTTTGTGATCCACTTGGATCACAATGCAATCAATTACATGGTTATGATCATGCACATATTTATTCAATAAAGATACATGAAATACATTATGAATTATCATGGATGTAAGAAATGCAATAATGTATGTAATTGGGCCTATCTTCTCTAAAACATAAAACAACCCATAGTATCTCGTTGCCAACTTTGGGAAGCTTCCCAATCTTAGTGAGCTCCTCTTAGATTTTACTTTTAGAAACACATGCTCCCCCACTTTGAATTCCCTACGTGTCTTGCTTTTATCCGTGTAACATTTTTTCCTATCCTGCATAACCTTCAAATTATTCCTGATCTTTACCATCTTCTTTTCCATTTCCTTTAGTAATTCTGGCCCAATAACTACTCTGTCTACTGGGTTTTCCTAACTTACTCGTGTGTTGCATTTCCTTCCATACAAGGCTTCAAATGGGATTATCTTCAATGATGCATGATACCCATTTTATAAAAAAATTAACTAGATGAAGGTAATATTCCCACTTGGAAGGCTTGTTCATTATGTGCATTTTCAACATATCTTCAATTAATATCCAGTTAGTCCTCTTTGTTTTCCCATCAGACTCTGGATGATATGCTATACTGAAATTCAAGTTAGTCCCAAATCCATTCCAAAAGTTAGACGTGAAATTGGGATCTCTATTTGACAGTATTTCCTTAGGCACACCATGTATCCTAGCAATTTGCTTCATATAAATATTTGCAATATTGGCTTCCTTGTGATTCGTTTTCACTGGTATAAAATGTGCATCCTTTGTAAGTCTTTCCACCACTACCATGATGGAATCATGATGCCTTTTTTTTCTTGGCAACTTGGTGATGAAATCTATTGTAACTACCTCCCATTTCCATTTAGGAATGGGAAATGGCTCTAATAATCATGTTGGATTTCTAGGTTCAACCTTCACTTTCTAACACTCCATGCACCTGGCTATGTAATCAACCACATCTTTCGTCATTCCAAGACAGAGTATTGGCTTCTTACTACTGCAATTGTATTTTAGTACATTGGATGACCAACATAGGGTATGTTGTGCAACTCTTTTAGCACTGTATTTATTTATTCCTGAATGTTAGGAACATAATTGTTTTCCTTGAACAAGAGGATTATGTCGTCTTCCCTATAATATTTAAATTTCAGCATTACATTTTCTTTTTGTAAGCCTTTTGTCACTTGTGCATAATGTTGATATGTTGCTACAACTTATAAAATTCTATCTTTTACATATGGTATGCATATACTAATGGCTGCAACATACATTTCTTGCACCCTCTTGCTGAATGCATCAACGACTTTATTATATTTTCTCTTGATGTGCTTGATGTCGAAGTCATATTCACTTAGAAATTCCAACCATTTAGTTTGTATGGAATTCTATGTGGGATACTCAAACAAGTATTTCAGATTACTATGATATATATTTAGCTCAAATTTTCTTCCCATGATATAATCCCTCCAAATATTTAAGGAATGAACTATGGATTCCAACTCTAATTCATGGGTAGCATAATTTTTTTCATGTTCTTTAAGCTTCCTTGACTCATATCATATGACATGCCCATTTTTTGTAAGGACTCCACCAAGTCCTTTCTTGCATGCTTCTATGAACACATCATAATCTTCATATGGATCTGCAACCTTTAGAATAGGTGCACTGGTCAACATTTCCTTCAAATGTTGGAAACTCTCGTCACATTTGGCAGTCCATTCAAATTGTGTTCCCTTATTTTGTTGTGAAGTGATTGGATGTGCAACCTTGGATCTCCTATAGTATCCAACTAAACCCGCAAATGATATCACTTATGAAACATTCTTTGGCACTAGCCAACTTTTGATTGTTCAATCTTCTCAGGGTCCACCATTATACCCTCCTCCTAGATAATGTGGCCCAAATAATGTATTTGTCTTTTATAGAAAGTGCATTTTTTAAACTTGGCATACAATTGGTACTCTCTCAACACATATAACGCCCTCCTCAAATGTTGTTCATGCTCCTCCTTTTTCTTGGAGTAGATAAAAATATCATCTAAGAATAAAATCATGAATTTGTCTAGGTAATCCCTAAACACTCCATTCATTAGACACATAAAAGTGGTTGGTGCATTTGTCAATCCAAATGGCACCACCACAAACTCATAATGGCCATACCTTGTCGTAAATGCTATCTTTCTAGTATTTTTTTATTTTATTCTTACTTGATGATAATCTAATTTCAAGTTAATCTTTGAAAATATCTTTTCTCATGTCAATTGACTAAAAATATCATCGACCTGCGATAGAGGGTACAAATTATTTATAATAACCTAATTAAGTTTTCTTAATTCAATATGCACCATGATATTTCCATCCTTTTTATTCAAAAACATCAATGGGGCACCCCAAGTTGAGACACTTGGACTTATGTATCCCTTCTTAAGAAATGATTCTTTCTACATCTGAAACTCTTTCAACTTTGATGTACTCATTATGCAAGGATTTTTGGACACTGGGGAAAATCTAGACATTAAGTCAATAGAGAATTCAATATCTCTCTTTAGTGGAAATCCTAGCAACTCCCCAAATACATCTTCATATTCCTTCAAAAAAAGATAGTCTTCAAGGATTGGCTCCTTATCCTTTGTTGGATCTTTCATATAAGCAACATATAATTGACACTCTTTTCTAAAAACAATTTCAGCTATAATGCTAAAATATCTCTAACATATATAAGTCTTGGAATACCTTACACAATATTTCAATTCCCTTCCTTATCAAGGCATGCATAATCCTTATTGTAGCAATCTAAGATAGCACAATGCATTTCAAACCAATCCATACTAATCAAGCATTCATATGACCCAAGTAGTATGATGTTCAACTCTACCTTAGTGCTAACTCCATTCATGTTTGCTGAGAAATCCTTGAAAAGTTCATTGATTTTTCTCTTGGTTCCAGTTGTGTTGACGGGCGAAATTGACCGTCCGTCAACTGGGAGAGTGGAACCGGTCCGGGGTTGTCTAAATAACCCAAGCCATTTGGAATGGACCACCCTTACGAGTTTAACGGCTCCGTTGGCCGCCCTAAGGTCTTTTAAGAAAACCAAAGAGAAAACTAATCTAAACTAACTAATCTATCTAAAACAAATAAAACTAACTAAAACTAACTAAAACTAACTAAAACTAACTAAATAAAAGAAACTAAACTAACTAACAATAAAAACAAACTAATATACTAATCTAATTAAAACAAACTACTAAATTAAACTAAAACTAAATATAAACTATTCTAACTATTATATACTATTTACTAATTACTATTATAATAACTCAAATCAACTATCTAATTAACAGCTGCGATATTGCTTATTCACAAATATACACTATAAACATCCAAAAGATTTAATTAAAACCTGGAAAACTCATGTGTTTTCTGCCCTAAGAAAGTCAAGGATCTCTTTTTGATTTTTATATTTTATGAAAAATATATAAATATTACTGAAATTAAACAATCTAATATATTTACTGAAATTAAACAATCTAATATAAATCTAATTAAGGTTATATATGAATTAAACTACTTAATGAAAACAGTAAACAACAGACTAATTGACCTGGGAACGCTCCAAGTCTGCCCTGTGTATGATGAATTCTAAGCTGGTCGGAGGAGGGAAACTCACACCGGTTAGTTCATAAGCTTTTCGTAAACGATTAGCTGCGCTGCTCCTTGAAGTGTTTTACAGGACAAACAAGACATAAAAGAAAATCATAACAATCTTATGATTATAAATTCATGCAATAAGGGAAACCTGTTATGCAAAAACTTATATATAACAATTCAATTTATGAAGAAGATAAACCTGTCATTCACAAACTGAATTAACAATTGTTATGTCTTTTATCTATTTGGAAGAGATAAGATAATGGATTACAGTGATTAAAATTATATCATTTGCACATGATCTAGATATCTAAAGTAGTCATAAACCATAAACAAATTGATATACACAACATGAAACACAAAATTGATATAATGAGAAGCTAAAGCTGTGACAAAACACCAAATTCTGCTTCAGTTTGTATTAGAACTCCATATCCTTGTTCTCCCACGAATGAGGATGATCATTATTACAAAAATCATAAGTATATATAGGTCTCTTCACAAGGTAAAACTTCCTTGTGGATAATATCAAATTGTTTTACATAATCTGGGAGATATCCCAAAATCACCTAAACTAAGAAAATAAAATGCAAGAGAAATCTTTGAAATATCCCCTAACTACTCATCAACTCAATTGCAATTTCGAATTTACCTGCAATAGAACACAATTATCAAATTAGAGAAATATTTCAGTAACAAAACACTAAAAAATTGACCCTACAGACTTAGCTACAGAATCATCTGATTCTGTAGCTAGTCTAAAATAGCATACAAGACTAGATAGCAATCATATGAAATCTTTTCAAAAGAATCAAATCCATTTAATTTTCTTTCAAATAAATATCCTAAACGAATCACTATGATTCCAATGAGTTTACTAACAAAATAAAAAAAGATACAATCGAGACAGGGTAAGGATACTCTGTTTTTTAGTTGCCATAAAATTAGGTCAAACCATAACAAGACTATTTCATAACAAACGAAATCAATGGTAAATCATATCGTATAAAATACGATGTAACACAATCATAATTGATACAATCATAATCGATTTGTTACTGTTGTATAAGATTCATATTGTTTTAATCAAATTCGAATAAGGAAAGGCTGTTACGATTATAGTCAACATGAAACATGCACAATCAGAATCAACAAACTTCGCCATAGATTTCAATCGTAGGGCGTTACACAGTCAGCAAACAGGATCACAATAATGATCACAACCATTACAAATCGACAAAGGTGGTAATCATAAATTGGGCAATCAACCGAATCAAATCATGACTGAGTCAGATATAGAAACAAATCGTAATCCTGGGCATGATCATTTTCATTCAACAAATCAAATTTAAACAATACATCTGTTGCAATATGAAACGAGATGATAACGCGGTCAAACGATGTGGATCGAACAGTTGCAATTTGGTTCTGCATTAACAGAATAATATTCGAATTGACCAAATCAGACACGGGATATAACATTATAACATTTATGCCAACTATATCGTATAGAATATAACCAATTCGAATCGAAACATTGACTGCGTTCATAATTAGAATACCAGAAACAACTCGTGTTTAGTAAAGATATTAACAACTTCAATAAGAAACAAAATATTCAATTGAAGCTAAATTAAAACAATCAAATCTGTCCCACGATCAATCGAACCAAAGCCAAATCCAATCGAAACTTAAAACAATAACGAAATTCGATTTATTAAAACCAAATTATATACAAAAATGCATGCTTATGTGACAAAGCAAATCCGCGGTGTAAACAGAGCTGTGGGTTTATCATATAAATAGGTGATAATCATACCAGTGAGGTTGCTCGAGCTATGCCATTTTTGAATTAACAACCGCTGTAGCTGACTCCACGTTCTTAAACAAAATCGAACCTGTTGTTCGCTGTTTCTTATCAGTGGATGGCATCTTTTCCTTTTGATTGGTGAGCGTTGCAACTTGATCCTCCAGAGCACAAATTCTGGACTGCAACATTGGCACATCGAGATAATACCTTTCTAACCATGCGCCACACTGATCACATGGTGGAGAAGCTGATTCGGATCGAACAGGAGGGGGTTTTGACGAGTCACCGAGGGTTTCACAAGGCATTTTGATGCCGGAAAAATTAGGATCATTTTGCAAGCAAGGTGGTAGGTTTTTGACAAAATCGTATGAGGGTTTGTCACACAGTCCTTCAGAATAGGGATACTCACTTGCCAGGTATCGTTTAACCTCTGAGTCAGAATATTCACTCACCATGATAGGGTCAGGGTTGACAGAAACTTTTGGTTTGTTTCTTGTCATGCGAGATATTAACTGGGCATTCTTCTTGCCTTTGGAATTCGTAAGAGGTTTGGCCTTATGCCTTTTAGCCACAGGTTTAACATTTTCCACATCTGTGGTGACAGAATTGGGTAGGTCAATAGGCGTGTTGGGTAGGGGTTTAGGTAACAGAGCACTGTAAGGCACAGGGGGTACTGAATTACTCTCGCTCACCATAGGTTTGTCAACCTGTGGTGGGCTAGAATCATCAAAATTATTTCGTTTAAGAAAATCATTCCAACAGTCTCGACGTAACCCCAAATGACAAACCACAAGCATTTTAATTAACCCAAAATGGAATAGGCTGTTATCGGCATGGTTCCTCTTATATCTTTTAGACATTTTAAACAAACTCCTATGCAAGTAGTAAGGCATATTAAGCTCATATCCCATGAAAACCATAAGTAGCTGAAGGTGGTACAAGAAAACGAAACCATACCTTCCCTTGCAGGTGATGAATTGCTTGGTTACCATCAACAAGTCATGCCATCGTTGCTTTAGCATATTCGCGGGTAAACCTTTGTCACAGGAGCTCACTCTTCGTGACTGGAAGAGCAATGTCCACGTGACATCTTCCATTTTGCAATTTTTTGACCACTTTTGTCCAACAGCAGGCAGACCAGTAGCTAAACTGAGAAAATGCTCATCAATTTCCAACTGCACATCCCCAACCTTGGCTCGGCAACCATCAAAGGTTAATGCAAATTACCGAGCCATGCTAGGGTTATAACCATCACAATTTCGTATGAACGGGAGCCATCCGAATTCCTCAAGGTCACTGTAAGCACCATCGAACATCAACAAAGCTTGGCAACCATTGGGCTCAACGCTTACGATTGGAGCCATGGCGCGGGCGCATGGTAGGGTTCAGATACACACACAGGAGAAAAATCGCTTAGGCCAAGAGCTGAGAACGATGAAAGGGGAGGCAAATCAATATGCGCGTACGAAGGTGGTGGGTTAGTTCACCGCCATGCAAAAAATTAATGGTAGAGTACAATGCTGTTCCATCAATCATAAACCAAAATATTCAGCCATCCCAAGATTTAAACGGTGAATGATAATATACCAATTGTGCCAATCTATGGTTCGAAACCATGAATGTTCAACGTAAAATCAAACCCACAAATTAATCATACACCAAGTAACAATTCAAACCATAAAATAAAAACCCAAAAGTTTAATCAATGCGCCATTGCATAACTTCAAACCATTTCCATTCAATATAAAATCAAATTCATATGTTTCCCATGCGCTTGTTGCATAATCAAAGTTTATAAAACATGATAAGAGATTTCATAAAATCGATAAGCCAAGAACTTACAATAGTAAGGACCACATTCTATAAGAACCAAAATCAACCATGACGCCTATATAATCAAGTATAATTCATACATTTACATGCTCAATGCCTTATCAATCAAATAAAAGTCAAGTTGCGCAATCAAGGCAAGAATGTCATAGTTTGAAAAATCTCTTCAGCCACATAATAATAAACCAAAGGTAAGTGCTTTTCAGAATACCAATGAGAAGCTCACGACAGTTCAAATAACAATGGAGGAGTTTTCACGCTTTCAGTCGTGAAAAATAAATTGAAACCAATTTGCAAACGTCGCATGAAATGAAAATATCGTTAATCTGCAAAATGCGATGAAAATTCGAAGTTTAGGGGACATAGGTGTAGGCAGCTTTTAAGGCAATACATTTTTTTTTGTATTGGCTGCCAACAATGGTGACACACTGGGAGAAGCAGTTATCTCTGTCGAAAGAAACAAATTCATATTAGGACAACAGAGAAAAATTCAACTCAGAAACAACCACCAGAAAATCGCACAAACATCGTCATTTACTATTTTTTCCAGCGATGTTTTAAAAGATGAAAACTAATAACAGTCTTAAGATCAGCAAGTCACGATATTAATGATAAAATCTTCGATACTGTTGGCATGGCCACTGCTTCCAGCAGGTGTCCATAGCCTCGACAGGGTTGCCAATTAACCCACTCGGACATCCCTATCCTGGCAAGAAGTTCTAGATCAGGGTAAAGGACATTAAAGAGGTTTTTCATAATTTTTTTACAGATTTTCGTGTACCCGACATTGCTTCGCTGCCAGCAGGCCTATTCAGTACCCTGACGAAGTTGTCTTGGCGCCATACTTGCATTTACCCACTGCCAGCGGACCTGTTCAGTATCCCGACGGGTTTACAAACACTTCCCACAGCTCTTATTTTATTTTTTGTTTTTCTTTTGTGTATAGCTGAGCGGGGTGACGCTGAAATTTTTTAATTATTTTATCATCTTTTTTAGGCCTCATCATAAATTTTTGATACTGTCCTTTATTTAGCTCCATAAATGTTTTATTTCTAAAACAACTTACTATGACAGGGAGACATCCTTTTGAGTCATTCCTTTATGGAAAAGGGACAGCGTAAAAAGATTAAAGATTGAAATTAGAAAACTTCTTTCAAACAACAAAATTTTCAAACATAAATATCAATTTTTAGAAATATATCACTGATGTTCGTACAACCTTTCAGGAGTTATTTCAACGAAGAAAATTTTCTATGGTCTTGGTCTGAATGGCTCAGTGCACAGGTATGCATATGTTTCAAAAACAACACAAAAAACTGATCAATCCAAATCAAAACCAAAATAAAAAACAAAAGGAAATATTTACATAATATACAAGGTAGTAATCAAGCGAAGTATCTTTTTAGGGCTTGGCCATTCACCAGATAGGTGTCAAGCTGCCCTTCAATATTCTGCAATCGAAAGGAACTAGGACCCAACTTTTCAGCAATAAAAAATGGCCCGAGCCACACATTTTGAAACTTGGTGTGCTCACCCTTTCCTTCGTGTGGTTTGTCCCACTTTAAGACGAGATCGCCTACTTCAAAATTCCTATCAGAAGCTGAATTAGAATCGAACCAACTTTTAATCAGCTGTTGATGTTGGTCTAATTTACGCTTAGCTTGGGTTCTTACTTCTTCTAACCTCATCAAAGTGTTAATACGGCTTTCTAAAGGGGGACAATCTTCTTCTTGAACTTTTTGTGACAATTGAAGTGAAGGAAGAAGAATGTGCGGTGGCAAAATGGCTTCTCTGCCATAAACGAGAAAAAAGGGGGAATTACCTATAGCGACTTTGGGTGTTACCCTATCAGCCCATAGTGCATTCAGCAGTGCATTGTGCCAGTTTTTGTGATTTTCAACCACGGTTCTCTTGATAATTTTGATCAAGTTCTTGTTTGTTGATTCTGCTAAGACGTTGCCCTGGGGGTAGTAACTAGCAGAATACTTCAGATTTATTCCCTTCTCTAAGGAAAACTCACTCATCTCAAGAGAAGAAAAGTATGAAGCATTATCAAAGACTAGACAATCAGGGATACCGAAATGAGTGATGATATTCGAGTTTAGAAAAACGATCACCTGACTTGTGTTAACAGTTCTTAGCGCGGTGGCTTCAAACAATCGAGTAAAGTAATCAGTGGCTGTCACAATATACTTTTGCTGTTGTGAGGATGGAGGGTTAATAGGACCAATGACATCAAGGCCCCATTGCTGGAAAGGAGAATCGACTGTAACGGGTTGCAAGGGGAAGGCTGGCTTTTGCAATCGCCTTGATGCTTTCTGACAAATGATACATTTACGGCACAAGGCATGGGCGTCTCTAAAAAGCGTCGGCCAGTAATAACTGGCTCTTAGAACCTTATGAGCAGTGGTGTCGCCACCGAAGTGACCACCAACTTCTCCCGCATGCAACTCAAGCAAGACTTTCTCTGCTTCATCTTTTTCAAGACAACGCATCAGTACGCCGTCAAAATTCTGACGAAACAGTATACCATTAACTAGATGAAAGGAGGCAGACTTTAGTCTCAATGCTCTTCTTTTGGCGGGGTCAAGGTGACGGGGTGCTGATCCATGTTCAAGACAAAATCTAATATCGTCATACCAAGGACTTACGAGGTTTTGTGCACAACAAATCAAACTATGATCGCGTTGTTCTAGGTTTGACGTATCACTATCTTCTTGCTGTTCGGTTTTTGAATCAACTACCAACTTACACAACCCTTGGCCTCTCACGATCTGTGCTGGGGTGATTTCTAAGTCATACTCCTGCAAGGAGGTGACCCAGTTGGCTCTTTTCTCTCCTAACTCCTTTTTCACTAACAAGTTCCTAACGGCAGGGTAGGGGACAATGACCTTCGTCCTTGACTTCAAAAGATAGGACCGGAAATGCTTAACTGCCTTGAAGACAACGCAGGCTTGCCGATCGACCGCTGGGTAGTTAAGCTCAGTACCTTTGAAAGCAGATCTCATAAAGGTGATGGGTACTTCGTTGTTCTCGGGGTTCTTCTGAGTTAGGACTGCGGCATAGGAACGATCAGAGGCAAACGTATAGAGTGTAAAGTCTTGAGATAAATCGGGGCTCATGAGAGACGGAGTGTCTATTATGGCCTTCTTTATAGCATTGAAAGCTTGGTTTTCTATGGATCCCCAGTGATAATGGGTGTCTTTCTTAATCAGGTTCTGGAGAGGCCTGACCATTTCGGAGAAACTGGGGACAAATCTTCTCACGAAATTAATCTGGCCTAGGAAAGACTGCATGGATTTTTTGGAGGTAGGTGGGGGGAAGTTTAGCGATGACTTGGGTCCTCTCAAGATCAATAATCATTCCATCACTAGACACAATGAATCCTAGTAATTTACCCTGTTCTACTGCAAAGATGGACTTCTTGGGGTTCAAGGAGATGTCGTATTTACGACATCGTAGCAGAACGGCTCGTAAGTGAGCTAGATGATCATCTTTGTTTTTAGAATAAACGGTCACATCATCTAAGTAGACTACTATAGAATGATTGATTAAGCCTCTAAAATCAATGTCCATTGCTCTCTGAAAGGTAGCACCGACGTTAATTAAACCAAAGGGCATTTTGCGATAAGCATAAGTGCCCCACGGGGTACGGAAGGTAGTTTTTAGTTGGTCTGGCAGAGACATCAAGACTTGGTTGTATCCAGAGAAACCATCCAGTAAGGATAGCCTCTCGGATCCAGATACTTGTTGAAGAATCTGTTCCATGGGAGGGACAGGATAATTATCTTTGTCAGACGCTTTGTTAAGGTTTCGGAAATCGACACAAAGTCGAATTTCCCCATTTTTCTTCCGCACTGGGACGAGGTTGGACACCCATTGAGTGTGTCTAACAGGAAAAATTATTTTAGCACTCAGGAGTTTATTCAATTCTTTTTGTACGGTCGGCTCTATTTTAGGATGCATTTTCCTCAGTTTCTGTTGGAAGGGTAAGGTTTGGGGCTTCATCGGGATGACATGCTGTATAATATTAGGATCGAATGTTTTAAGATCATCGTAAGTCCATGCGAAGACATCCTTTAATTCTTTAAATAATTTAACAAAAGAAGCTTTTTCTTGTCTAGAACATCCCAAGCCTAAGTTGATACACTGAGGATTTTCACTAGTCCCTAAATTGACTTTTTCATAAGACAATGAGGAACTGTTGGTTTTACAATTAATCGTCTTTTTAAATTTGTCTTCAAAATCATAAAACTTTTCTAGTCTAACAACAGATTTGGGTATGAAATTTACCATCTCCCATAGAGCTTCAGGAGATTTCAGATTAGGTATTACCGTAGAGTCGTGCAAATTGTCGTCGTGCGTTTGTTCATCTATCACCGCGCCTTGGAAGGTTTCTTCCATGTGCAGAAAGTTAATGATTTGATGATCATCATCGAATACTCTCCAATTTGTGATATTGTCAGGAATAGATGGTCGAAACAATAGCTCCACAGAGAATGCATTCGGGGATAATCCTTCTGCAGGAAGAAGTTTAGAGGCACCATTAGCTAGTAGATCTGCTTCAACATTATTTAATCTAGGAATGGAATTTATATTAAAAGCATAAAATTTGTTCATTAATTTCCATACCTCAGACTAATAGCATTTGAGATGCAGGGAAAGACAATGTATAGAATCTCTTACCTGCCTGAGCACTATCTCAGAGTCGCCGAATACAACCAGATTTTGAATGTGCATGTCCAAGGCTTTTCTGAGACCTTGCATTAAAGCCTCATATTCTGCAGTATTGTTAGTGCATTCAAATTCTAGCCTACAAGCCAATAATGTTTTGTTACCTGCCGGATCGATAATGATGCAGCTTGCACCAGCTCCTTCTTTAGAATTTGAACCATCAAAGTATAAAGACCAAATTTGATTTCCATCAGGCTCACAAGACTGTTGGATAGAAGTTGTTGGTTGTGTACATGCTTTGATCTCGGATTGCTGTTGCGGATTGTTGATAGGTGAAGTTTCAGCCATAAAATTTCTGAAGAATGTGTCCATCCCTTGGATTTCAGGTGAATTAGCCGGAGGTGTATATGGTTCATTGGGATCATTCAAGTCTGTTACCGTGAACTTGAGGTAACACTCACGATTCACCCTGATCTTGTTGGGCTTACCATTTTCTTGAAGCCATAAGTGAGACCGGTCCGTCGCGAAGTAACCATGTAGCTGCTCCGACCAGTCCCTGCTAAAAAACAGACCATACACTTCTGGAATATCCACCACAATTATATCAATAACCTGATGAACCTTTGGGTTAGACGATAATCTAATCAATACATTTTTTAGTTCACCCATAACTTTAACATCTGTTCGATCAAGTTGTATGATTTTCAAAGAAGATGGTTCTACTTCGGCGTTAATCTTCTGGCAAACTGACCAAGGCATCACATTTGATGATGCTCCTGAGTCAACCATACAATTATGCACATTTCTGTTGAAGATTTCGAAAGTTAAAAGAAAAGGAGGTACATTCTTGCGAGTACTTAGAGTAGTAGCTTGTGGTTTCTTACTCGCGGTTTCTAATGCTACTTTATCTACATTACTTGAGTTATTTACATTATTTACATTATTTACAGGAGGTACATGAAGGCTTCCTTTATCTTGAGGATCAAGATTATTTTTCGTGGAAGTCTTCTGCGGAGATTTGCTTTGCACAACCTTATTACCATTTGAATTACCATTCTTGCCATTGTCTGAAATATTTTGCAATATCTTCTGTAACAAAAATGGAAATTTCAACAACTCATAAATAGAAATGTTAGCCCGTAATTTTTTAAGATCTTCAACAACATCATAATCTAATTTAGGGCCAGCATTACTTTGTTTAGTTTCTACTGATTTAGATGGCTTTGGAGGTAAAGTTGTAGTATTCTCGACATGAGGTTTATTTGCTGTCTTACTCCTAGTGTTGTAAGGGTGAACAGTGTCGAAGTTAGCTTGGAAGATGCTATCCGAGAAGTGTCCAAAGATGTTTGGAGAAGACTCTTCTTCTTGAGTTGTTTCCTGCTCGACTTCTTCTTGAGGGATTTCAGGAGGCATCAAGTCATCCTGGGCTCCTAGAATTGTCTGGAGAGCGCATTGCAAATTTTCTAGGTTCAAGCCTTTAGAGTTTGGATTAGTCTAGTTGGAGGGAAAAGGCTTTCGGAAAGGAGGTTTGTAGGGTCCTTTACTCGAAGAAGCTTCTTCAGTCGACCTTTTTAAATCTATCACTTGATTAGACAATTTTTGTACAACTTTGGTTAAATTCTCCAAATCAAAGTTTTCAGGTTGTGTTTTGTTTTGTGTAGGTCTGGGGAGAATTTCAATCTTCTTTTTGGAAGAAGGAACAGTCTCAGTCTCGTTGCTAGAAGAGTCTTTAAGACTAAGTATGTCTTTTTCAATCTGAGTAGCCTCTTCAAAGGCTTCTAACAACGTGGCCTTTTTAGATCTTTTAACCCAAATAGATATACTTTGATGTAGAGATTTAGTGTAGTAAGCTATTACAAGACTCTCAACAGGCATAGAATCTGCAGGGATTCGATTTTTCAGCGTTAGGAATCTTTGATTAAAATCTTTAAATTTTTCTTTTGAGTTCATTTTTAAGCGTGAAAGATCCATGACTAAGACTTCCGGAGGTTTGCCATCTCCAAATTTTTCCAAAAAGCATGACTCAAACTTTTCCCAAGACACTATGGTGTGGGGATGTTGGGAAAAGTACCAAGTGGACGCATTACCCTCAAAGGTGTAAGGGAACAACCTACAGACAACGTCTTCATGTTCAACATTACAGAGTCTGATGGCTAACATAAATTTTTTGATATGATCTTCGACTATCTGTTTTGAATCGGGATCAAACTTAGGAAGCCATTTCTCCGGGTGCTTAGGTAAAGGGTGCTAGGCTCTAGGTACAGCTACAACATCCTGGTCCAACCAGGGTCTAGCAGGGTTGTTCTGATTTTCCATTGGGGTATTGGGTGTGGAAGGATGAGAAGGTGAATTACCTTCGTCAGAAGAGGAATATCCTCCAGAAGAGGAAGGAGATGAGGGAGGTGGTGAAGGAGGTATCCCAGATCCTCCTGCAGCAGGATTTGTGTTTGGATCTGGAGAATTCACAGCGAGGTCTATGTCACCTAATTGTTCTATGATATCAGAGAAGTCTAAAGGTTGACCCCACGTGCGGTTTGGTTGCCTAAGACTAGCTAAGGCACTATGTGTTTTGATAAGAGATTGACGAACGATCTCTTGGAAATCACCACCTGTAGGATTAGGGGTTGCTGGCTCAACTGTGATCTGCGGATCTTCGGTTGAAGTAGTTGCTATTTGAGGGGGGATTTTATCTTGTGAACGACTTCTAGTCACTATAGGTGTGCGATTAGGTGGAGGAGGAGTCTTGCGACCGCATCGTGCCATTAATTAAGTTCAGGCCCTCCTTCTAGTGCCATTTGTTGACGGGCGAAATTGACCGTCCGTCAACTGGGAGAGTGGAACCGGTCTGGGGTTGTCTAAATAACCCAAGCCGTTTGGAATGGACCACCCTGACGAGTTTAACGGCTCCGTTGGCCACCCTAAGGTCTTTTAAGAAAACCAAAGAGAAAACTAATCTAAATTAACTAATCTATCTAAAACAAATAAAACTAACTAAAACTAACTAAAACTAACTAAATAAAAGAAACTAAACAAACTAACAATAAAAACAAACTAACATACTAATCTAATTAAAACAAACTACTAAATTAAACTAAAACTAAATATAAACTATTCTAATTATTATATACTATTTACTAATTACTATTATAATAACTCAAATCAACTATCTAATTAACAACTGCGATATTACTTATTCACAAATATACACTATAAACAACCAACATATTTAATTAAAACCTGGAAAACTCATGTGTTTTCTGCCCTAAGACAGTCAAGGATCTCTTTTTGATTTTTATATTTTATGAAAAAGATATAAATATTACTGAAATTAAACAATCTAATATATTTACTGAAATTAAACAATCTAATATAAATCTAATTAAGCTTATATCTGAATTAAACTACTTAATGAAAACAATAAACAACAGACTAATTGACCTAGGAACGCTCCAAGTCTGCCCTGTGTATGATGACTTCTAAGCTGGTTGGAGGAGGGAAACTCAGACTGGTTAGTTCATAATCTTTTCATAAACGATTAGCTGCGCTGCTCCTTGAAGTGTTTTACAGGACAAGCAAGACATAAAAGAAAATCATAACAATCTTATGATTATAAATTCATGCAATAAGGGAAATCTGTTATGCAAAAACTTATATATAACAATTCAATTTATGAAGAAGATAAACCTGTCATTCACAAACTGAATTAACAATTGTTATGTCTTTTATCTATTTGGAAGAGACAAGATAATGGATTACAGTGATTAAAATTATATCATTTGCACATGATCTGGATATCTAAAGTAGTCATAAACCATAAACAAATTGATATACACAACATGAAACACAAAATTGATATAATGAGAAGCTAAAGCTGTGACAAAACACCAAATTTTGCTTCAGTCTGTATTAGAACTCCATATCCTTGTTCTCCCACGAATGAGGATGATCATTATTACAAAAATCATAAGTATATATAGGTCTCTCCACAAGGTAAAACTTCCTTGTGGATAATATCAAATTGTTTTACATAATCTGGGAGATATCCCAAAATCACCTAAACTAAGAAAATAAAATGCAAGAGAAATCTTTGAAATATCCCCTAACTGCTCATCAACTCAATTGCAATTTCGAATTTACCTACAATAGAACACAATTATTAAATTAGAGAAATATTTCAGTAACAAAACACTAAAAAATTGACCCTACAGACTTAGCTACAGAATCATCTGATTCTGTAGCTAGTCTAAAATAGCATACAAGACTAGATAGCAATCAAATGAAATCTTTTCAAAAGAATCAAATCCATTTAATTTTCTTTCAAATAAATATCCTAAACGAATCACTATGATTCCAATGAGTTTACTAACAAAATCGAAAAAGATACAATCGAGACAGGGTAAGGATAATCTGTTTTTTAGTTGACATAAAATTAGGTCGAACCATAACATGACTGTTTCATAACAAACAAAATCAATGGTAAATCATATCGTATAAAATACAAGGTAACACAATCATAATTGATACACTCATAATCGATTTGTTACTGTTGTATAAGATTCATATTCTTTTAATCAAATGCCAATAAGGAAAGGCTGTTACGATTATAGTCAACATGAAACATGCACAATCAGCATCAACAAACTTTGCCATAGATTTCGATCGTAGGGCGTTACACAGTCAGCAAACAAGATCACAATAATGATCACAACCATTACAAATCGACAAAGGTGGTAATCGTAAACTGGGAAATCAACCGAATCGAATCGTGACTGAGTTAGATATAGAAGCAAATCGTAATCCTGGGCATGATCATTTTCGTTCAACAAATCAAATTTAAACAATACATCTGTTGCAAAATGAAATGAGCTGATAATGCGGTCAAACGATGTGGATTGAACAGTTGCAATTTGGTTCTTCATTAACAGAATAATATTCGAATTGACCAAATCAGACACGGGATATAACATTATAACAATTATGCCAACTATATCGTATAGAATATAACCAATTTGAATCGAAACATTGACTGTGTTCATAATTAGAATACCAGAAACAACCCGTGTTTAGTAAAGATATTAACAACTTCAATAAGAAACATAATATTCAATTGAAGCTAAATTAAAACAATCAAATCTGTCCCACGATCAATCGAATCAAAGCCAAATCCAATCGAAACTTAAAACAATAACGAAATTTGATTTATTAAAACAAAATTATATACAAAAATGCATGCTTATGTGACAAAGCAAATCCACGGTGTAAACAGAGCTGTGGGTTTATCATATAAACAGGTGATAATCATACCAGTGAGGTTGCTCGAGCTATGCCAGTTTTGAATTAACAACCACTGTAGCTGACTCCACATTCTTAAACAAAATCGAACCTGTTGTTCGCTATTTCTTATCAGTGGATGGCATCTTTGCCTTTTGATTGGTGAACGTTGCAACTTGATCCTACAGAGCACGAATTCTGGATTGCAGCATTGGCACGTCGAGATAATACCTTTCTAACCATGCGCCACACTGATCACATGGTGGAGCAACTGATTCAAATCGAACAGGAGGGGATTTTGACGAGTCACCGAGGGTTTCACAAGGCATTTTGATGCCGGGAAAATTATGATCATTTTGCAAGCAAGGTGGTAGGTTTTTGACAAAATCGTATGAGGGTTTGTCACACAGTCCTTCAGAATAGGGATACTCACTTGCCAGGTATCGTTCAACCTCTGAGTCAGAATCTTCACTCACCATGATAGGGTCAGGGTTGACAAAAACTTTTGGTTTGTTTCTTGTCATGCGAGATATTAACCGGGCATTCTTCTTGCCTTTGGAATTCGTAAGAGGTTTGGCCTTAGGCCTTTTAGCCGCAGGTTTAACATTTTCCACATCTGTGGTGACAGAATTAGGCAGGTCAATAGGCGAGTCGGGTAGGGGTTTAGGTAACAGAGCACTGTAAGGCACAGGGGGTACTGACTTACTCTCGCTCACCACAGGTTTGTCAACCTGTGGTGGGCTAGAATCATCAAAAATATTTTGTTTAAGAAAATCATTCCAACAGTCTTGGCGTAACCCCAAATGACAAACCACAAGCATTTTAATTATCCCAAAATGGAATAGGCTGTTATCGGCATGGTTCCTCTTATATCTTTTAGACATTTTAAACAGAATCCTATGCAAGTAGTAAGGCATATTAATCTCATAGCCCATGAAAACCATAAGTAGCCGGAGGTGCTACAAGAAAACGAAACCATACATGCCCTCGCAGGTGATGAATTGCTTGGTTACCATCAGCAAGCCATTCCATCGTTTCTTTAGCATATTCGCGGGTAAACCTTTGTCACATGAGCTCACTCTTCATGACTGGAAGAGCAATGTCCATGGGACATCTTCCATTTTGCAATTTTTTGACCACTTCTGTCCGACAACAGGCAGACCAGTAGCTAAACTGAGAAAATGCTCATCAATTTCCAACTGCACATCCCCAACCTTGGCTCGACAGCCATCAAAGGTTAATGCAAATTGTCGAGCCATGCTAGGGTTATAGCCATCAAACTTTTGTATGAACGGGAGCCATCCAAATTCCTCAAGGTCATTGTAAGCACCATCGAACATCAACAAAGCTTGGCAACCATTGGGCTCAGCCCTTACGACTGGAGCCATGGCGTGGGCGCATGGTAGGGTTCAGATAAACACACAGGAGACAAATCGCTTAGGCCAAGAGCTGAGAACGATGAAAGGGGAGGCAAATCAATATGCGCGTGCGAAGGTGGTGGGTTAGTTCACCGCCATGAAAAACATTAATGGTAGAGTACAACGCTGTTCCATCAATCATAAACCAAAATATTCGGCCATCCCAAGATTTAAACGATGAATGATAATATACCAATTGTGCCAATCTATGGTTCGAAACCATGAATGTTCAATGTAAAATCAAACCCACAAATTAATCATACGCCAAGTAACAATTCAAACCATAAAATCAAAACCCAAAATTTTAATCAATGTGCCATTGCATAACTTCAAACCATTTCCATTCAATATAAAATCAAATTCATATGTTTCCCATGCGCTTGTTGCATAATCAAAGTTTATAAAACATGATAAGAGATTTCATAAAATCGATAAGCCAAGAACTTACAATAGTAAGGATCACATTATATAAGAACCAAAATCAACCATGACCCCTATATAATCAAGTATAATTCATACATTTACATGCTCAATGCCTTATCAATCAAATAAAAGTCAAGTTGCGCAATCAAATCAAGAATGTCATAGTTTGAAAAATCTCTTCAGCCACATAATAATAAACCAAAGGTAAGTGCTTTTCAGAATATCAATGAGAAGCTCACGACAGTTCAAATAACGATGGAGGAGTTTTCACGCTTTCAGTCGTGAAAAATAAATTGAAACCAATTTGCAAACGTCGCATGAAATGAAAATATCGTTAATTTGCAAAATGCGATGAAAATTGGAAGTTCAGGGGACATAGGTGTAGGCATCTTTTAAGGCAATAAAAAAAAATTGTATTGGCTGCCAACAAGTTGCTAGTTGAACCAACCAAGACTTTTCATGCTTACGTCTCTTCAATTTAAAATTTTCAATTATTTTCGGATCTATATAGCTATGACTAGCTCTAGAATCAATCAAAATAACTATGGGATGATTATCATTATTACCTTGTACCTCAATCATGTGGGATTGGTAGTCTCCTTGTTTGTTGTCCAAGTTTTCATAAATCTGTGGCATGATTTTGCCCACATCATCGACTCTATCAACTTCCTAAATGTTGTGCATAGTCCTCATCCTATCTCCCTTGTCAGGAAAATCCTTATACATGTGGTCTCCTTCACATCCCCAACACTTTTTGGGAAGTTGTCATGTCTTTTTCCCTAAGGAATCAATCATTTTATGTTCACCTTGTATTGGATGTCCTTATTATATGCTTGATATTTGTTCCTAACAAATGGTGGTTTGAATCCTTTCGTTCTCTGGTCCATCTTTCCTCTCTTCTTATCATCCTAGGCCTTTTGAAAAGATGGAATTCCTTTTTTCTGCTCATACAAATACTTATCTTTTATTATGGATTATTCCAAGGTCATGGGTTCATCAAAGTGGATTTTATCCTTGTAAAAGGATGGTAGTCCACTAAAGAAACTTTGTATTTTGACCTTATCATCTATGATGAATTCCACATACCTTAGAAGTTCCAAGAATTTCCTTTCATACTCATCCATGGTTATGCTTCCAAGTTTGAGTTCAAATAACTCTTGCATATTCTTGTCATAATATTGCTATACCAAGTATTTCTACTGGAAATATCTTTTAAACTACCTCCATGAGATCATCTTCTCATACATGTTCTTGACTTTCTTAAGATGATTTGACCATATAGATGATTTTCCTTGAAGATGGTAGTTTACAATTCTAGATTTTACATTTGACAAATAATTGTACAATTGGAAATATTACCTCTTTCCCAATAGCCAAGATTCTACATATTTATCTTTATTATGGTCACCATCAAAAGTAGAAGGCTTAATATTCCTAATATCTCCTTGCAAATAATCTATTTCAGTCCTCCTCCTATGTCTTTGGATAGGGGACACACTGACCTTGAAAATGCATGTTCTCTTTTGGTTGAGTGTCCCAGTGACTGATGATGATGATGTATACTAACACTCCTTTTTCTCCTAGATACTTCATGGTCATCCCTCCTATCATGAGATCTGGATGCCTCTACTTGTCTTGCATTGGTTGTTTTTTTTTTGTGCCAGAATCCTTATTGACTTGTCTTTGTAACATATTCAGAATATATAGGATCTCCTAGGATCTTATCATCATTTCATTGTCTTCTCTATATATCTACACTTATTTCTACAGGCTTCTCATAGTATCAACCAGCTCTACTGGCTCCACCTACTTCATCATCCATTGGACTTGGTCTCTGCATTTCCTAGAATAATATGTAAACCTTTGACCTCCTCCTCATGGATGTAAGATCCCTAGGAATACTTTATATCTCCATTCCTCATATAGGAACCCTATATGTTTTCCTATACCTCTAATTATGTAAAAATGTGCATGCAACAATTGTTGTTAGAGTTGTGCATATTGTAAAATATTTTGTTGATTAGGTTACATTCCATTCTTCATCTCAATTTATGAAGGACACAAATGAAATAATCCAAACTATGATTCTTTATAAACATTCCTATCTGAATTATATTTCCAACGAATGTACTCATGCCTCATTATGAGCTCTGAGTGAAAAGTTGTAGCTTTCTGAAGTTTTCGATTTCCACTCATTTATGCTTTGTTTCTACTGATGCAATTTTTAAGAGAGACCCGTTTCTCCCCTCTATAACAGAAAACATGCCAGCAATTAGGAAAAATTTTGTAATAAGCACATATATAATTTATGATTTTAAACATAGAACAAATCTCATATTTGGAATTTGATGCTCCTTCAAACTTTGCATAAATCTATAATTCACGACTTTCCACTTTTACACTTTCTTTAGACTTAGAATTTTTTAGCCAAAATTGGCTATCTCCCAAACTAAGAGAAACTAACAAAAAAATCCTCAAGGCAAAGTTATAATTGATGAGTAGAAAATTTTTGGACTAAATACAATTTTCTTGATTGGTGATCTAGGGTCCCCTTTTCTCCTCTTAAGTTTTCAAAATCCCCAAAACGTGTCCGGAAATAGTGTATTTTTCCTTGTTTGAGCATCCCCACACCAAATCCTTTTGAATTTCACTAGGATTCCAAATGGGTATTTCCACGCATACTTTTTGAGCTATCTGTAAAAATTTCACATTTTATTTGGGCCCAGATATTAAGCACAACTCAGATATTCAAAAGTCACTAATTTTCATTTTTCATAAATTTTGAGTAGAATTAGAGAGTGCCCCTCATTGAAATTATTGCATCCCTCATCACTATGGACACACCCCTAAAATTTCAACCAATTCTAAGTTGAAACACTCATGTTATGGCCAAAAAATGTTTTTCGCTCCAGATTTTTTTAATAGTCTATTTTTGTTGACATGTGAATCAAGATGACATGACATGGAACATCATTGCATATGTCCACATATAATCCTTTTTTTCATCCATTTCATCAACCTTCTTTTCTTCCATCGATGATTGGCTAATTATTTGCATCAACGATCGACCTATTTATCTGAATTACGAAAAGGCTACCTTTTTTCAATTCGATCGAATGCCAATCATCGACGATCAAATATTTGATTCCATTTATGAGTTACAAAAGTCACTTCTTCATGGGATTTTGCTGAACTCCAAAACAAAAACTAGAATAAATATGAGTTGTCAATCCTGAAATTGAAAGTTATCTTGGCCATCGATATGCTAAAATTTGCCAAGACTATGGATGAATCTCAACCATTGATCGCTAAATCTAATGTGGTCTGGAGCATCCATTCCACAACATTTTCAAACCTTGTTGAAATATGAAACTCCACCAACAATCGACTATTCACTTCCATCGATGATTCACAAAAGGCACTTCTTCATGGGATTTCGTTGAACCCTGAAATCAAAACTAGAATGAATATGAGCCATCGAACTTGAAATCGAAAGTAGTCTTGACCTTCAATCCATTAAAATTTGTGAATCCTACAGATGAATCTCAACCATTGATCACCAACATATCCAAACCTCATCGAACTATGAAACTCTATCAAAGATTGGTGATCAATGATTTTCTTTGACGAACTGACTAGAAAGACTTCGTCGAATTTGTCGAACTTCGATGATGTGGCAAGTTGGGTGATGTGGCATGACGCATGGATGATGATGTGGAAACTTGGATGGCATGGAATGACACTTGGATAATGGCCACCTGTCATGACTTGAATTGGCCATGTTATCCTCCTATTTTCCCTTTCATCGGCAACTGGCGATTTATTTTTCATCGACGACCTCTTTTGCATTTACAAAAAAACTATACCATGATATTTTTACAAACTTTGATCATTAGCGATCAACGATCAATGATTTCCCTTAATCGATAGTTTACGGAAAAATCATACTTGTAGAATTTTCCAAAACTCGATCACTCCATCGACTATCGACGATTTTATTCGACGAACCAAATTTGTCCATGAATTTCATTGAACCCTAAAACTTAGAATTTTTGATCAAATTTATAATGAATATGGGTCGTTCAATTTTCAATATTAAAGTGATCTCAACCATTGATTTATAAAACTATCCAAACTTCACCAAACTTCTCCAATCTTGCAAATGAATCTCAACTATTGATATTTAATGTCTAAACAATTTGGGTCGTCGATTCTCCAACTCTTCAGTCACCATTAAAACAAAAAATCCAACCTTCCAGGCCAAATTTAACTCTGAAACCTATAGAGTGATGCCATTTATCATCTCTTTGATGGTTCCAAGGGAATATTAGACTTGAATTTGTTCATAAATTTGGGGATTTCACCATGGTTTCACTAATTTACCCAAATTCGACATGGATCAAACTTCACTACAATGAATTTACATGAAATTCACATAGCTCTTGGCCCATACAAGATCAATGTTGAACCAAAAGATCTGATACCACTCTGTAGTGTTCCCCACTACTGAACCCAAAAATTTAAAATTTCATTATCGCATTAAAATTAATGCAATGCAGCATGCTAAAACACTCATATATCTCACAACATTATAAAGACATGAATGCAATCCCATTAAACATTCACACAACAACATGTGCATTGCCTTAAACTCATAGTAAATACACAAGAAATAAATCCCATAATTAAATGCAATGTGTTGAGGATTTAACATGCATTTAGAAACATGATGAATGCATCCCAACATACATACATGCACAACTACATATAATTCACTCAAGAATAGATTATACACACAAAAAATTAAATCCATAATAAAAATGGTGAGAAAAAGATAAAACACTTATCTTTTTGAGCAAATGTATAACCGACTATAGAGGGTGGACGTTCCACCCAACCGTAGATGTTTTATCCAATCTTAGTAGAAAATCACCCTTGTGTTGGGGCTACGAATCCACGAGAAAAAGGTGTCTTTGTTTTGGCCACACACATCCCAATACAACCCACAACAAGCTAATTTTCCTACAACCATCCAAATACACTAAATGTCTTCTCATCAACATGCACAACCCAAGGAATGGGATTCCCATTCACTATTCATACTCCCTTAGGCCTTCCCACTTCCCTCTAGGGATCCAACATAGAATGACTAGGAATCTTACTTGACGGGGACTCCAGGAATGTCAATTGTCATAGAAAAGTTCACAACAACAACACACTTCCCTAGGGAAAAATCTCACTCAAAAATTTCACTCTAATTGCTTAAAAATATGTTTCTTTATGCATTTTCAACTCCAAAAAACTACCACACATTCCCAATATAGTTGTATCCAAGCTTCAACACTCTACACTCCCTTGTTGTCCAAAAAACTACATGTAAAAACTGCTCTCTTTTCCCATATGAATTTCTTTTTTTCCCATGCATTTTGAATCTCACATTCCTCAATGTTGATTGTACTCATCCTACATGCTCTCATAAATTTGGCATGCGAATTTTCACACCAACCCTCTTACATGTGTTTAATGATTGGTTTGGGAACACTCAAATAGAAAATAGAAGGTTCATACACCAATAATAATTTTAGGAAGTGGGTTTGAATTAATAGATGTAACATCCCCATTTTCAAACCATGAACTAGCGATATATATATTGTAAATGTCATATATGGCTGAGAGTCAAGTGATGTATATTTTAAATATAGCATATGACCGAGAGCCAAAGCAATGTAATATGTAAATGATGTAAATTGACTATAATGAATAAAATGTATTGCAAGTTGCACATGGACATAGACGGATATTTGGGGGATAAGTATCCACAAGAGAGGGTAGGGGTCCAAAAGGGGGGGGAGTTACCCATATCTATTAAACCAAAACCCATTTCCTATTTTTCTCTAAATTATCCTTGCCATGAATCTTCCATTAGTTGTTGAGTGTTATAGAGCCTGATCATTAAATTCATGTAAGAGGGTTGGTGTGAGAGTCACTTCCCATAATTATTGAGAGCACGGGGGATGAGTACAATTTTCTTGGGGAAGAGTGCAAGTCAAGAAATAAATATAAAGAGAGGAAATTCATATTGGTAGGAGACCAAATTTTGCACATTCACATGCTTACATATAACATTGTTTTTACATGGAGTTTTCTGGCCAGTAATGGAGTTCTAAGTGTGGGAGCTTGAAGGAAACTATTGTGGAAATTTTTGGTTGTTGATTGGAGATGTAATTCCATGGAGAAAGAGTTTGTGTGCCTGGAAGTGACGATATGTTCAGAATTCATCAAAGAAGCAGGTGTTTTGGATGCTGGGAGAATTTGTATTACAACTGTAAAATTCCTGAAGTCCTAGCAAGTAGAATTTGTATCCAACCTATGTTGGAAACCTTGGAGGGGAGTGGAAAGGCCCGAGAGACTATGAGAAGTGAAGTGGGATTACATACCTTGGGTTGTGTAGGTTGAGGGGAAGTGTGCTAGTGGACTGGAATTAGCTTATAGTTTAACTGCTGAAAGGGGGACATTAGCTAGCTTAGGGACTTCCGTCTCTTGTGGATTCATATCCCCAACTTGGGGGTGTCTTGTTGTTGAGAATTGGAACAACAAGGATATAGTTTGGAGGAACATCCTTCCTCTGTAGCGGGTTTCAAATTTCATTAATATAAGTGTCCTTATTCCTTTGTTTTATCCATGTCAACTATCAATATATTTGTTGTGCAATTTACTCTAATTGTCTAGGCTAAATAATGATGCATATAAATCTATATTTTATGGTTGAATGATCCTACCTGGACTTAGTTATTACTGTGTACACTTAGATTAGTTGTATTTATGTTTAAATAAACATGGAGATCTGAATGAGATGGAATGACATGGGGAAAATCTAGAGGACATCAGAGTTAAATCCCCAAATTCGTGGTCAAGATTCATGTTTAGAACGAATCAAAATTGTTTGAGAGAATTTAATGAAGTTAATATGAAATTTGCAGAGTCGAATTCAACTTGGAATGTTCGAATTTTTAATTTTAATGGTTTTTGTAGAGTTACAAGAATTTTGGTGAATCGACGGCCGGGATCTCTTTTGATCTCGAGATTGACAACTGAAATTCGTCATGATAAATTTAAAATCCCATAAGGTTTGTCCATTTTGAAAGGTTGATCAAATCAACGAACAAGATTCATTTCAGGGGTTTTTGAAATGGATTAGATCGACAGTCTGTGTTCATTTTGGTCATTGAGGATATGGAATAGAACCAATGACCAAGATCATTTGTAGTAATAGATCGATGACTTAGATTCAATGGGGATTTTGGTAAAAAATGCCTATGTGTGGAAATTTTCCAAAAGAAATGGCCAACAACTAATGGTAGGATTGGCCGAATTAGAAAATAGTTTTTTTTGGTAGGAAAGAGAAAATGTCGTCGGCCAATGGTCAGATCGACCGAAATGGTGAAGAATTTGGTTTGTCCAGAAGACATCTCTGACCACTGATGGCTGACATTCTGGGCGTCGACCGAATCCAGCGAAGTATTTTCATCCACCAACAAAAATTGTCGATGGTCGATGGGCCAATGATGGCACTTCATTTGATTCAGCGAAGTGTTTCGAACAAAAAAAGAGGGATCATTGATGGTCACGCGTCGACCGATTCAACGAGATGATCGGTTCATCCAAGAGAATATACCAATGGACGATGGAGGGAAGAGGGAGATGACGTGCCATGACATGTTAGCATCCATGTGTCATGTCACCTCAACCAAATTGACACCTTAGGATGATGTTTCATGCCACATTAGAATACATGTGTCTTTCCACATCAACCAATAGGGTTTGTTGACAATCGACGGTCAAATCAACCAATTTGGGAAGTTTTTTCAACAATCATCGGGGATCATCAATCACTGATGGGCCGATGGTCGAGTGTCGGCTAAATTGGAAAGGAGTTCCATTCACCAATGAATATCACCAATGGCCAAGGGTCAGGTCAGAGAATTTAGAGTTGTGTGCAAATGGGTCGTTGAGGAGTTGGGTCGATAGTTTGGGAAAGGAGTCGTGCACAACCAAAGGAAAGTTTCAATCATCGATAAACGGATGTAATCAGATCAATGGCTCATATTTCCTATGATTTGAGATCAATGTATCATATTTAAAGGGATGTTAGAGTAGTAAAATAATCAAGTTTATGTAAAATTTTGTGAATTTTTCATATTTTTGAAGGTCATTAACTTGCAGGGCATTTTTGAGGGCCTAAATGATGTTTTTATCCAATCAAAACCCACAAAAAATAGAGTTTAACTAGATACAATATACCTTTGTAGCACAAATAAAAGAAATCGGAGAGAGGTATCCAATGAGCTAAATGTTTTGCAAAACATAGCTCGTATGAGGAAGTTACAACCAAAATAGTAAGGGTAAAACTTTGTCACCAAATTACTTCCGGAGGGCATAACTCCTTGCTCTGAAGTCCGTTTGGGGCACAGGAGTAGTCAATGGAAATATTATGACCCATAGAAGCTAGCATTGGAGTCAGAATTGGGTTATGGTTACCTGAAAAAATGTGCAGGAAGAGAAACAAGACACTTGTAGCAAGCAGGGATAAATTGGGTAAAACAACCTAAATTTCTCTGAACCATAACTTTCAAATTGGAGCTCAATTTTGAGAAAACAAATAGTCGTTGGAAAGGTCGTGAGGAGAAGAAGACATATATCCACCCAAAATTTAAAATTGGCAATTATAGGTTCTTAGAAAGTGAGAAAGTAGATTGTTGTAGCAATAAATGAGTGGAAATTGCAGCATGTGGATGTTGTAACTTTTCACTTAGAACTCAGATTGGGGCATGACTACAACCATTGGAAATTTGTTTTGGAGATGAATGAATTAAGGAACCATATTTTGGAGTAGTGCATTAATGTTATTCATATTTAAAATTAAGAATTACCTTTAATCTAATTAATAAATATTTTGCAATATGCTTAATTCTAACAACATTTATTGCATGCACATTCTTGCAATTAGAGATATAGAAATGAAGACTTTAGTTCCTACATGAGAAATAGATATATGGAGGATTATCAAGGGTATTAAAACCATGAAGAAGAAATTAGAGGTATGTATGTTAGCATGGGTAATCTTGAGACTAAGTCTAATAAGAGAAGATACATGCAGGGGCCTATAACTATGAGAAGCTTGAAAAAAGAAGTGCAAAGATATAGGGCTGATAATGGGAGGATTATGAAGACTCAAGAAGAGATAATTAAAATCCTGAATATTCTGCAAAAGCAAGTCAACAAATATTCAGGCACAAGGCAAGAAGCTAGTGGCAAGCAAGGGGAGGTGTCCAGGTCTCATGATAGGAGGAATGATCGTGGAGGATCTAGATGATCATGGAGTATCAATAGGCATCAAAATTATCATTCCCTGGGGAAATCGACCATAAAAACAAATGCATGTTCAAGGTCAACAAGAAACCCAAGTATATATCCCATCAGGAATTAGAGAAGGAGACATGGGTCAGATATCTTGAAGGGGGAATTGAGGAAAATCAAGCCATCATCATTTGATGGAGAAAACTAGAAAGGTGAAGCTGTAGAAACATGGTTTCTCAGAATGAGGAAATATTTCCAATTGCATAACTACTCATCAAATGCAGAAGCTAGAATTCCAACCTACCACCTTCAAGGGAAGACATCTATGTGGTGGGACCGGTTGAAGCAAGTTAAACACCATGATGAGAAGAGAATTTCTTGGAAGCAGTTCAAGAAATACTTTCATCAACAATACTTGTCAAAAAAATGTTATAACAAGAATATGGAAGAATTATTTGAACTCAAACTTGGGAACATGACCATGGATGAATATGAGAGAAAGTTCTTGGAACTTTTTAGGTATGTGAGCTTCATCATAGATGAGAAGGTCAAAATTTAGAGGTTCTTGAGTGGAATTTCACCCTTCTACAAGGATAAAATTCAGTTTGATGAGCCCAAGAATTTATAAGAATCGATAAGGAAGGCTAAGTATTTGTATGAGAAAAACAGAGGAAGGATGGTTTTCCAAAAGGCTTGGGACGACAAGAAGAAAGGAAAGATGGATCAAAGGAAGAAATGATTCAAGCCACCTTTCACAAGGAATAGACCTCAATCATATCAACAAGGGAAGACATATAAAGGTGATTAGAAAATGATAGAGTCCTTGGGAAAGAGGCCAAGACAAAAACCCATACAGTGTTGGGGATGTGAAGGAGATCACATGTATAAAAGTTATCCTCATCGGGGAGATAACATGAAGACTTTTCATAGCATCAATAAGGAGGAGACAATAGAGGACGTGGGAAAAGTCATGCCAATGATATATGGAGCCTTGGACAATAGAAAAGAAGACTATCAATCCCACATGATTGAAGTGGAAGGTAAGATTGATAATCATCCCATAGCTATTCTTATTGATTCTCGAGCTAGTCATAGCTATATAGATCAAAAGATAGTTGAAATATTTAAATTGAATAAATGTAAGCATGAAAGGTCTTGGTTAGTTTAGCTTATTACTAGAACCAAGAGAAAAATTAATGAACTTGTTAAAGAATTCCCTATAAAAATGAATGGAACTAACACTAAGGCAGATTTGAATATCATACCATTGGGATCTTATGACTGCTTGATTGGTATGGATTGGCTAGAGAATCATCATGTTGTTTTAGATTTTTATAGCATGGTATTCAAATTTATTGATGAAGAGGAGAATCCAAGGATAGTGCAAGGTATTCCAAGGCCCATATTTGTCAGAGAGATTTCAACATTGCAACTAAAAGAAGTTTTAGAAAAGGGTAATAGATATATGCAACCCATATGGAAGATACAATAAAGGATAAGGAGCCAAGTCTCCAAGATTATCTATGATTGAAAGCATATGAATATGTGTTTGAGGATTTTCTAGGATTGCCACTAAAGAGGGATATAGATTTCTCAATTGAATTAATTCTTGTAGCTACCCCAATATCTAAGTGTAAAACAATGGGTTTTGAACCCCCATATTAAATAATGTATTGTTACATTGTTGAGAGGCCAGAGTGCCCAAAACATTATTAAAAGGATATTGTTCCTAAGAAATGTAATTTTTTGATCATCATTAATAATAAATACATCGTTTCCTGCTAGGCAGACAAAGACTAGAGCTATAGGGGGATATGATTCCACAAGAGAGGGGGCTTGAGGGGCTAAGTGTTTATTTATTTTATATTACCCATTTTGTGTAATGGTGGGGGAATCAATTACATGAGCTCTTGGGGGAAGGAAAAGAGGTTCTTGATCCCCACAAATTACAAAAATCCATCCTAGGTCTGTGGATGGGGTTCTCTCATTGGAAAATACTCTCATTATCATCCCCATTCTAGTGTTGTTGTTGGTATCCTCATGCATTCATTCACCCGATTTGTTCATTGTTCATCCTCTCTCATGGAGTCTCCACTCCATTCATTCCTTCACTCACTCATATTTCCTCATTTTTGGTGTCTTGTCTTGGGAAAGGAAGACAAACTATTGAAGAGAAGACATAGTTTTGTTGGCTGTAGAGATTGTTGATGTAATCCAACCATGATTTGAGGCCTGCATGTCTGAGATGCTTTTCCTATGATCATATTTGATCATAGCTGTGAGTCCTGAGAGTCCCATCATGGAGATTCTATACCAGCTGCACTGGAGCCTTGGAAGGAGGGGGAATTCCTGAGGGACTACGTGGCAGAGAAGGGTGGATATATATTCTCTTGGGTGGTGTAGGCTGAGTAGAAGAGAGTTGGGTACTTGGATTGTTGTGAGTGTTGGAGAATCCTGTGAGAGATTGAGTGATAACTCATTTTGGAAACCAAGTAACACTCTGGACTTGTCTTTATGGATTCATAGCCCTGGCTCGGGGGTGATACTGTTGTTGAGATTTGGAACAACGATGTCTATGGTTGGGTGGAACGTCCTTGGTCTACCACCAGTTGGTGTCTTCTTTTATAAATGATAAGTTCTCTCTGTTATGGTTTCATTTTATTATCTATTTATTTTCGTTGCGCATCAAATTATTATACTTGATATTGTACCTATAATATGCATGTTTTCTAGTTAATTCTATGAATGATATATTGTACATGTCTTTGATGTTGTGGTATGAATCTTGATCATTTCATGTATGCATTTCATGCTTCTTTATTAATTAAGTGTTATTAGAGTTTCCAAATTATCCAAGAGGTGCATTCTTGGTGTGGCATGCCATCCTGTGGGAGGCTAGGTATGTTACAATTTGGTAATAAAGAAGAAATATAGTGGCGTTTCCCAAATTGGGTGGTTGGGGATGTTACAAATTGGTATCAGAGATTATAGTTCAAACACCAAGGTGTTACAGGCCATAACAAGTGCGAATCAAGAAGACTCATTGTTACATATTATATATATATTTGTGCAAATTTGGGGAAAATGATGGAAGCGTTTGAGTGTAATCCCCCAAATTCATGAACGAATCTGAGTTTGAATGATTCCAGGATTGTCTAAGAAGTTAATGGATTCGATCTGCGGATTTACAGAGCCAAATTCGACTTGGAAGGTCAAAAATTTGAGTTTTAATGGTCGTCGTAATGTTGTATAGAGTTTGGAGAATTGACAGTTGATATCGTGTTCAATCTTGGATCAACTGTCCCAATTTGTCCTTGATTTTTTTTTAAAATTTGAATATTTGGAAAGTTTGGCGGAATTACCAAATCAACGGCTAAGATTGATTCGACGATTTGAAAAATGAGGAACATCGATGGTTCCTATTCATTTCGGCTGTTTGCGGAGTTGGAGAAAAAAAACAGTCAATATCATCTTGGTAAGGAGATCAACAACCTAGATTCACTTGTGATTTTTTAAAAAATTCTAGGTGTGGAAGTTCGCCAATAAAAATCGTCGACGACCGATGGTTAGGGGTCGAAGAATTGGGTGAAGGGTTGAAGATCGACCAAGGAAACTATCCGTTCGCCATTGACTGATGGTCAGGGATAGACAGACTCTGGTGAAGTTTTATTTTCTCGGACAAAGAAAATCTCTGATCGTTGATGACCGATGGTAGAGGATCGGCATAAAACCTCTGAATTCTCGAACTCTGGAGTGAATATGGACCCTTCATATTTGGGTACACATGTCTGAAGATTAAAAAGGGTCTGTGAATTCAACGTTCGACAGTCCGGGGGTGTGGTGGTGTTCAACAACGAAAAAACTACAAAGTCCTAAACCTCGGAGTAAATCTAGATCGTTCGTGCCAGTTATTATACGACGCGTGTCACCCGTAAGATAGGGCCACGTGTCTGTGCCTTATTTTCTGCCACATGGCAGCAAATCCCTTAGTCGATAGACTTGGCACTCTGAAGGATTCAAGGCATAAGAAGTTGGGGTCAAGCACTCCCGAAGGCTGGAGTCCATCTCAACCATTTATTGCAATAGACACGTGGTGCAAGATCCCAAGTTACAGAGAGTTGGTACTCCAGAGATTTTGAGTTGCAAGTTGCTTGGGTCGAGAACTCCCGAAGGTCGGAGAAAATATCCATCGTTGATGGAGAGGTGATACGTGGAGGAAGGAGAGGACCCCTAGTATTTCAGAACTCCAGTAGATCTATGGAGAGGCACTTGGGAAATCCCTAAAGCCCGAATCTGCGAAGGAAATCCTAGCCATTGATCAAGACAATATATGTGGCAATAGATATTGCAGTCCAGAGACTTGGCACTTCGTAAGAGTTGAGAGTGTGGATAGTTTGGAACTGACAAAGCTGTAGTCTCGAAGCTCCTATTTACTGTTGATCTCATCCCTCGATCTATTTTAAACCAAATGATCTTCGATATAGTGATTCTAACACAGAAAAGCACCATGAAGGATTTGGCCTGTGGTTTCGAGCCGTGGTCACTTGGGAAAGTGGTTTGAAGGAAGCGCCTATGCAGAATTGATTTCTGTGGTGACCCAGGGATAACATGGAAGTGTTATTTATATATATTCTTCATGAGTTGAAAGGATCTGTAGAATTATTGACAAATTTTGTTTATCATATGCTTAATTATGACAAAATGGTCACTTTCACATTTTGTAGAATTAAGGGATTTAAACACATCAACTCAGAATGCATATTGAAGAAATGGAAGAAGGCGAGGGAGCCTCTAACCATGATAAAGAGGCCGAAGGCCAAAACACCATAATTGGCAATTGAGAGACAGAGTCCAACAGACGTAAGGGTCGAGGGGAGCAAGAGACATTGCTAGAAACTGTGAAGAGCTTGAAAATCAAAGTGTAGAGATACAAGGTAAACAACAAGAGGCTAATGAGGGAGAAAATTAAGATAAATGCTCGAGTTCTGCAGAGATTAAATAAGTTTCAAAGTTAAGCAAAAAATGGCTCAAATAAAGAGGAAGAAGGCAGGTGACATGAAAGAAGAGATGATCATGGAAGAGAGGGTTATTCCAGAAGTGCTAGAAGATCTCATAGACACCACTCACATCCTTACTCAACAAGAATTTTTTATGCATCTGAATATTCCTTAAGAAATCCAGAGGTGTCTCATGTCAGGCACCAAAGAAGGAGACATGAGGTGGACAGTTTGCAAGGAGATTTGAGGAAGCTCAAGCCACCATCCTTTGATGGTGAAAGAGAAAGGGAAGATGATGTTGAAGCATGGTTTCTTGGACTCAGGAGATATTTCCAATTGCATAACTATTCATCAAATCTAGAAGCCAAAATTTCCACCTACCACTTACATGGGAAAGATGCAATGTGGTGGGATCAACTGAAGAAAGTTGAACATATTAATGAGAATATGATTACTTGAAATAAATTCAAGAATTATTTCCAGAAGGAGTACCTCTCAGAGCATTTTTATGACAAGAAAATGTAGGAGTTCTTTGAACTCGGGATGGGAAGCATGACTATGGCAGAGTATGAAAAGAAGTTATTGGGGTTGTTAAAGTATGTTGGGTTTATAAATGATGAAAAAGTAAATATACAAAGGTTTTTGAGTGGACTCCCAACCTTTTATAAAGAAAAGATTCGGTATGATGAGCCCAATACCTTGACTAAGGCTATCAAGAAGGCTAAATACTTTTATGAACAAGGTCAGGGAAGAGAGTCCATGCAAAAATATTGGAAGGATAAGAGGAAGGAGAATTATGATCAGAGGAGGAAGGGATTCAAACATCCTTTCAATAGAAATGAGCCTAATTAAAATCATCAATATTAGTATGCTAAGGATGATTCCAATAAAGAAGACTCCTTGGGAAAAGGGGTAAGACCACCAATCCAATGTTGGGGATGCAAAGAAGATCATTTGTACAAGGATTGTCCATACAGAAAGGACATAGTGAATACTGTGCACAACATCGAAGAGGATACAACAGTCGAGGACATGGGAAGGATTTACATAGATTTAGATGATCGACAAGCAAAATACCAATCCAACATGATCGAGGTGGAAGGTAAGATAATAAATAAGTCTGTTGCTATTTTAATTGATTCAGGAGAAAGTCATTGTTACATTGATCCTAAAATAGGGGATATATTACATTTGGAGAAAAGTAACCTTGGGAAATCAATTTTGGTTCAACTAGCCACTGGAACCGAAAGGAGAATCCATGATATGGTCAAAAGTTGTTCCATAAGTCTTAATGGTGTGAATACTAGTGCTGATATAAATATCATACCATTGTGGTCTTATGATATTCTAATTGGAATGGATTGGTTGGACAAGAATCATGCTATCCTATATTTTCATAGCAAGACATTTACATGTCTTGATGGAGATGGAAAATGGAGCACTATGAAAGGAGTTCCAAGACCCATCTCTATAAGGGAGATTTCAGCCTTATAGATGAAGAGATGTTCCAGAAAAAGGGTTTCAATTGTATGCATCCCATGTGGAGGAGACAAAAGATACAAAGGGGCCAAGCCTTGAATATTTCTCGATACTACAAGAATTCGAGGATGTATTCCAAGAAATACCAGGGTTTCCACCAAAAAGGGAAATAGATTTCTCTATTGATCTAGTGCTAGGAGCTGCTTCGGTTTCAAAAACACCTTACATAATGAGTACACCCTAGTTAAAATAATTACAAATGAAGTTGGAGGAATTATTGAATAAAGGGTACATACGCCCAAGTGTTTCACATTGGGGAGCACCAGTACTATTTGTCAAAAATAAATATGGAACCTTGAGGTTGTGTAATGAATTTCGACAACTGAATAAGTCTACTATAAAGAACAAGTATCCTCTACCCAGAATTGATGACCTCTTTGATCATCTAAGAGGAGAAAATATATTTTCAAAGATAGGCTTGAGATCAGGATACCATCAGGTAAGAATCAAGGAAGAAGACATCCATGAGACAACCTTTAGAACCAAGTATGGGCACTATGAATTTGTAGTGGTGCCATTTGGATTGTCCAATTCGCCAACTGTCCTTATGTGCTTAATGAATGGCATATTCAGAAATTACTTGGATAAGTTTGTCATAGTATTCCTGGATGACTTACTTGTCTATTCTAAGTCAGAGGAAGAGCATGAACATCACCTAAGACTAGTGCTGAAAGTGTTGAGAGAACATCAATTGTATGCCAAGTTGAGTAAGTTTTCTTTTTATCAAGAATAGAACCATTACTTGGGGCACATTATTTCAGAACAGGGTATAGAAGTAGACTCTGAGAAGATTGAATACATTAGAGGATGGCCAGTGCCCATGAATGTTTTAGAAGTAATATATTTTATGGGGTTAGATGGTTACTACAAAATATTTATAGCAGGGTTCCTTAAGATTTCTCATCCCATCACTTTTTTGCAAAAGAAGGGATTTAAATTTGAATGGACACCTGAGTGTGAAGAAAATTTGAATTCACTGAAGGAATTACTTACTAGTGCACCTATTTTGAATATTGCCGACCCAAATGAGAATTTTGTGGTATGAACAGATGCATGCAAGGAAGGACTTGGTGGAGTCCTCACTCGAAATGGACATGTCATTTGTTATGAGTCTATAAAGCTTAAGGATCATGAGAGGAACTATGCCACACATGACTTGGAGATTTCTACCATTGTTCATGCATTGAAGATGTGGAGGAATTATCTCATGGGAAAGAGATTTGAAATAAGAATAAACCACAGTGGTCTGAAGTGTCATTTTGAACAACCAACTTTGAATGCCAAACAAACAATATGGCTTGAATTTTTAAGTGAATATGACTTTGATATCAAGCATATGAAAGGAAAAGAAAATAAACTTTCCATTGCACTTAGTAGAAGAGTGCATCTCATGCATTCTACAACTATCAGTATGCATCAATCATACTTGAAGAGCAGAATATTAGATGTTGTTGTTACAGATCAACATTACCTATAGGTAAAGGAAAGCTTAAAACAAGGATATGTACAACAGAAAGTGAAAGAGTATGAGATAAAGGAAGATGGAATACTTATTCATAAAAATAAAATTTATGTTCCTAGTTCCAGAGAACTTAGGAATTTGGTATTAAAGGAAATGCATAATGTTCCATATGCTGGACATCCCAGTTACCAACAAACAATTACAGTAGTAAGAAGCCAATTCTTTTGGCCGGGAATGAAAAAGGATGTTGCTGATTACATCACCAGATGTATGGAATGTCAGAGAGTGAAGGATGAGCATAGACACCCAACAGGTTTGTTACAACCATTACCAATTCCAGAGAATAAATGGGAAGCGATAACCATTGAATTTATAACTAAATTTCCCAGGACAACAAGGAAACACGATTCAATCATGGTAGTGGTTGATAAATTGAAAAAGGTTGCTCATTTTGTTCCTGTAAAAAAAACTCATACAACAACTAACATTGCAGAAATTTACATTAAGGAACTTGCTAGGTTGCATGGGATACCTAGGACAATTGTCTCAGACAGAGACACTAAGTTTACTTCAAATTTCTAGAAGGGATTATTCAAAGGATTTGGTACAAATATGAACTTTAGAAAAACATACCATCCACAGTTAGATGGGCAGACAGAGAGGGTCAACCAACTAATTGAAGACATGTTAAGAATGTATGTGATGGATAAGCCATCTAAGTGGGAAGATTACCTACACTTGGTTGAGTTTGCCTATAATAATGGGTATCAAGCTTCATTGAAGATGAGCCCATTTAAATCCTTGTATGGTAGAAAGTGCAGTACTCCGGTAAGATGGGACAACCCAATAGATAGAGTGGTACTTTAGCCGGAGTTGCTCAAGGAAATGGAAGACCAGATGGTTAAGATTAAACATAATTTAAAGGTATATCAAGATAGACAAAAGGTTTATGCCAACAAGAATAGGAAAGCAAGAGAATTTAAAGTAGAAGAGCATGTGCTGTTGAAATTAAATCCCAATAAGAGCTCTTTGAAGTTGGGCAATTGTACAAAGATAACATCCAGATATTGTGGTCCATTTGACATATTGGACATAATAGGGCCAGATGCATACATGCTTGCATTTCCTGTTTCCATGAAAGTTCATAATGTATTTCATGTCTCTTTTCTAAAGAAACATGTACATGATCCTAACCATGTTGTTGATTGACATCTGATTTAGGTAGAGACATAGGGAGAGTTTCAGGTCCAGCTAGTGTGAATACTGGATAGAAAGGTCAAAATTCTCCAAAATCGAGTTATAGAGCTGCTAAAAGTTCAGTGGACCTGCTACGGTCCTAAAGATGCTACCTGGGAGCATGAAGATTCCATGTGGGAAGAGTACCCGCATATTTTGAATAAATTTTGAGATTTTGATCTTTGTTTTGTAAATGCACTAAGGACAGTGCCAAAATAATGGGGAGGGGATGTAACACCGTGGGTTTTGAGCCCCCATATTAAATAATTTATTGTTACATTGTTGAGAGGCCAGAGTGCCAAAAAAATTATTAAAAGGCCAGTGTGCCTAAGAAATGTAATGTTTTGATCATTATTAATAATAAATACATCATTGGCTGCTAGAAGGACAAGGACTAGAGTTATAGGGGGCTCTGATTCCACGAGAGAGGGGGCTTTAGGGGCTAATTGGTTATTTATTTTATATTACCCATTTTGTGTAATTGGGGGTGGGGGCGGGAATCAGTTATGTGAGCTTTTGGGGGAAGGCCAAGAGGTTCTTGATCCCCACGAATTACAAAAAGTTGTCCCGGGTCTGTGGATGGGGTTCTCCGATTGGAAAATACTCTCATTCCCGTCCCCATTATGGTGTTGTTTTTGGTTGCCTCACGCGTTCATTCATGTGATTTGTTCATTGTTCATCCTCTCTTGTGTAGTTTTCACTCCATCAATTCCTTCACTCACTCATCTTTCCTCATTTTGGTGTCTTGGCTTGGGAAAGGAAGATGAACTGCTGAAGATAAGCCACGATTTTGTTGGCTGTAGAGATTGCTGGTGTAATCAAACCATGATTTGAGGCTTGCATGTATGAGCTGCTTGGCCTGTGATCAACTTTGATCACAATTTCGAGTCCTGAGAGTCCCAACATGGAGATTTTGGACCATCTACACTGGAGCCATGGAAGGAGAGGGACTGCCTGAGGGACTACATGGTAGAGAAGGGTGGAGGTATATTCTCTTGGGTGGTGTAGGATGGGTAGAAGAGAGATGGGTACTTGGATTTCTATGAGTGATGGAGAAGCTTGTGAGAGCTTGAGTGCTGGATGGTTTGGGAATACAAGTAACACTCTGGAACCATCCTTGTGGATTCATTGCCCTGGCTCGGGGTTGACACTGTTGTTGAGACTTGGAACAACACTGTCTACAGTTGGGTGGAATGTACTTAGTTTTCAACCAATTGGTGTCTTCTTTTATAAAAGATAATTTCTCTCTATTATTGTTTCCTTTTCTTATGTATTTATTTATGTTGTGCATCAAGTTATTATACCTAATATTGTACCTATAATATGCATGCTTGCTAGTTAATGTTGTGCATGATATATTGTGCATGTATTTTATGTTGTGGTATGAATATTGACCATTGCATGTATGTATTTCATGATTTTTTATTAATTAAGTGTTATCAGAGTTTCCAAATCAGCCAAGAGGTGTGTTCTTGGTGTGGCATGTTGTCCTATTATAGGCTGGGTATGTTACAGTTTGGTAACATAGAAGAAATGTAGTGGCATTTCCCGGCTTGGGTGGCTGGGGACATTACCAGATATATGCAACCCATATGGAAGATCCAATAAAGGATAAAGAGCCAAGTCTCCAAGATTATCTATTATTGAAAGAGTATGAATATGTGTTTGAGGAGTTTCCAGGATTGCCACTAAAGAGGGATATAGATTTCTCAATTGACTTAATTCCTGGAGCTACCCTAGTATATAAGATTCCATACATAATGAGAACTCTAGACCTAAAAGAGTTGCAAATGAAACTAGAAGAGTTGTTAAAGAAAGGGTACATATGCCCAATTGTTTCTCCTTGGGGTGCCTGAGTTGATTTTTTCAAGAAGAAAGATGGAACATTGAGGTTATGTATTGACTTCAGAAAGATGAACAAGGTTACAATCAATAATAAATATCCTTTTCCAAGGATTGATGATCTCTTTGATCATCTGAAGGGAGAAAAGATATTCTCCAAGATTTACTTGAGGTTAGGATATTATCAAGCGAGAATCAAAGAACAAGACGCTAGCAAAAAAACCTTTAGGACAAGTTATGGACACTATGAATTTGTGGTGGTGCCTTTTGGATTGACAAATGCACTAGCTACATTTATGTGTCTAATGAATCGGGTGTTCAGAGATTTCCTGAATAATTTTTTAATTGTATTCTTGGATGATATTCTTATCTATTCCAAGATAGAAGAAGAGCATGCACAACATTTGAGGATGGTGCTACAAGTGTTAAGAGAACACCAATTGTATGCCAAATTAAGTAAATGCACTTTCTATCAAAATCAGATCCATTATTTGGGTCACATTGTTTCAGAAGATGGCATAACAGTGGATCCATAAAAGATTGAAGCAATCAAGAGTTGGCCATATCCAACAAACATTTAAGAGGATAGATCATTTATATATCTATCTAGTTATTACAGGAGATCCATTGTGGGATTCTCCAAAATTGCCCACCCAATGACATATTTTTAAAATAAAGGAGTAAAGTTTGAGTGGAGTACCAAGTGTGAAGAAAATTTTCAGTGCTTAAATGATTTTATAACAAGTTCCCCTATTTTAAAAGTTGCATATCCAAATAAGGATTTTGTTTTGTGCACGGATGCATGCAAGGAAGGGCTCGGTGGAGTCCTTATGTAAAATGGACATGTAATTTGTTATGAGTCCAGAAAATTGAAGGAACATGAAATAAATTATGCCACACATGACTTAGAATTAGAAGCTATAGTACATGCCCTAAGGATGTGGAGGCATTGCCTCATGGGCATACAATTTGAATTAAGGATAGACCATAGTGGTTTGGAATATATGTTTGAAAATCCAACACTAAATTCTAGACAAACTAGATGGATTGAATTTCTTAGTGAATATAATTTTTATATCAAACACATAAAGGGAAAAGAGAAAAATGTGGGCAATGCACTCAACAGAAGGATGCATAAAATGCATGCTACAATAATTAGTATGTACATGACATATTTAAAAGATAGAATTCTAGAGGCTGTAACAAAATATCAACACTATGTGCAAGTTACAAAAAGATTACAACATAATGATATACAACAAAAATATAAGGATTACAAGTTGGAAGAGGATGGAATACTCTTATTTAGGAACAAAGTTTATGTTCCCAATTCTCAAGAATTGAAAACAATTATTCTAAAGGAGATACATAATGTGCCATACAATAGACATACGAGATATCAAAAAATTATTACATCTATAAAAGGTCAATATTTTTGACTTGGTATGAAGAAAGATGTCATTGATTATTTGGCCAGATGCATGGAATTTCATAAGGTAAAAGTCGAGCATAGACATCCAGTGAGACTGCTCCAGTCGTTTCCCATTCTTGAATGGAAATGGGAAGTTGTTACTATAGATTTTATTACCAAATTGCCTAGGACAACAAGGAAAACATGATTTCATCATGGTAGTGGTGGACAAACTCACAAAGGATGCACATTTCATTCATGTGAAAGTAAATAATAAGGAATTCAATATTGCATAATTTTACATGAGAGAAATTGCGAGGCTACATGGTGTGCCTAAGGAAATAGTGTCGGATCAAGATCCCAAGTTCACTTCCAATTTTTTGAGGGGGTTATTTAAGGGGTTTGGAAAAAATTTCAATTTTAGTACAACCTATCATCCAGGGTTAGATGGGAAGGAAGAAAGAATTAATCGAATAATTGAAGATATGTTGAGAATGTATGTAATGGACAAGCCTTCTAAGTGGGAGGAATATATCCATTTAGTTGAGTTTGCATACAACAATGGGTATCACAAATCATTGAAGATTAATCCGTTTGAAGCATTGTAAAGAAGAAAATGCAATACACCAATAAGTTGGGATAACCTAGCAGACAAAGCTGTGATTGGGCCAGAGTTGTTAAAGGAAATGGAAGAAACAATGGTAAAACTCAGGTAGAATTTAAAAGTTGCACAAGTTCATCAAAAGAGCTATGTTGATAAAAAGAGAAAAAATAGATAATTCAAATTGGGAGAGCATGCATTTTTAAAAGTTAAATCCAAGAGAAGCTCGTTGAAATTGGAAAGTTTCCAAAAATTGGCAGGGAGATATTGTGGGCCTTTTGAGATCTTAGAAAAGATAGGTCCAATTGCATACATGCTAGAATTACCTAGATACATGAGAATTCATAACGTGTTCCATGTGTATTTGTTAAAAAAATATGTACGTGATCCTAATCATGCGATTGATTGGAATGTGATCTAGGTGGAACACGAAGGGGATTTCCAGGTGGAACCAGTGCGCATCTTAGACCAGAAAGTCAAAGTTCTCAGGAACAAATCCATCGGTTTGGTAAAGGTTCAATAGACCTATTACGATCCTGAAGATGCTACATGGGAGCAAGCCATGCGTGAAGCATATTCACAATTTTTTGAAAATTTTGAAGAAAATTGTATATACATTTGTACATAAGTGAATGAAGACTCCATTTTGGCAATTCAAGTTCCTGGAGCCACAAATATGAAATTTCTTTTCCAATTGATGTATGGGTTGAGGGGAAAGGGGAGTTTCTATTTGGAATTGTTGTGTGAGTCATTAAGTTGCAGAATGATCAAGTATTTTAATGTAATGTTTTTATTTATGTCAATGTGTAAACTATATGTTTATGTGCACTGAGGATAGTGTA